>CAUYQV010077279.1:0-18429 GCA_963574575.1 Galagoides demidoff
CCATATGGCTATTTCGCCAGAATATGAGTTTTATATTATTTTTGTTAATTTTATAATGTTAAACTGTAATAAATAATTGCTGAGAAGTGATTATCGAGAACTGCTTATCAAAGTTTGCCTTGTTGTCAGGCCCTGCCCCGCTCAGCTCCCCACCATGTTGTCCCGCCTTACAGATGTTAGAATCTGGTCACCCTAGTGTGGGCGCACCTAGTATTTCCTGAATGCTTACTAGGTGCCATTCTGTTAAATGTGTTGTACACATACATTATTCCAAATATCCTCATAATAATCCAAGAGGTAACAACTATTATTATCTATACTTTAGAGGTGAAGAAAATGAGGTTTCCAGATGTTAAATAACTTGCCAAACTTATCAGGTTAAGGGGATACACTAAATCTAGACAGCTTGACTCCAAAGCCCCCACTCTTTTTAGCTTTTTGCCTGGAAGTTGCAAATTGGTCACCAATCCAGGAGATTTGAGCCCATATAGCTGTTTCGTTTGATCTGCATGGTGGTTTTTTTTTTTAAATGCGCTTTCAGGCTCAGCACCTATAGCTCAAGCAACTAGGGCCCCAGCCACATATACGGGAGCTGGTGGGTTCAAATCCAGCCCAGGCCAGCTAAACAACAATGACAACTACAGTCCAAAAAATAGCCAGGTGTTCTGGCAGGCGCCTATAATCTGTAATCCCAACTACTTGGGAGACTGAGGCAAGAGAATGGCTTAAACCCGAGAGTTTCAGATTGCTGTGAGCTGCGATTCCACAGCACTCTACCCAGACTCCATCTCAAAAAAAAAAAGTGCTTTCTGTTCATTTCTGTACATGTACTGGCCATTACTGCCTTCATCCTTACTCTTTGCTGTTTAATTTACCAGTTGCCCCTTTCACAGGCTTTCAGGTCCAGCACGTTTGTATCCTATTTCCTACACATTAACACATATCCACACGCACCATACACCCCACGAACACCACCAATCTGCCATCCAGAAAAATGAGACAAAATAGAATTGTCCTTTCCTTTTAATCCCTGATACTTTTCTATGTAATTTGTAATTTCAGATTTATCTCTCCAAATTTAATTCAAATCCAACTTCCACAACTGAGGGGCAAACTTGGTTTTTTTGCCTAGAAGCACAAGGTTATGCCCTGATTACATTCTCTAACAAGAGGTGCCAGTCCTCCAAGAGTGACATCGCTCACCGTTTTTGACATTGTCATGCCTCTCAACTCTGAGTGGTGTCCTACAGCACATACATACGCTCAAATCATTTATTTTTTATTTTTTTTTATTTTTGCTTTCAATTTCTGCTGGCTTTCACTTTATCTTAGTTTGAAGTTTTTGGTGTTTTTTTTTTTTCAATTTTTTTTCTTTCTTCCTTTAGCAATTCTCTTGCCCTCTTCCCCCCCACGTGGCTGGGAGTACGGGCACTCCCCACAACATTTGGCTTGCTTTTTTTTTTTTTTGTAGAGACAGGGTCTCACTCTGGCTCACTCTGCCTCATGCTGGTCTTCTGCTAGTCTCGAACTCAGCTGAGCTCAGGCAATCCACCTGCCTCGGCCTCCCACCGCGCTGGAACAACAAGCATGAGCCACCACAACTGGCTCAAATCATTTTTGTTTGGAAGTGACAAAGCTTCTGCTGAGAAGTGTTGCCTTATGAACCCAGTCTTAATTGCAAGTACATTGTACATATAGCACATAAGAATATTTTCTTAAATTATCTGTATCAAGAAGCTGACATAGTTCTGCAAACACTTCTGACTCTTAAGTATTAGGAAAGGCACTAAGATTCTGTCTCCTGTTTGTAGCTGGGGAGAAAAAAGAAAATCTGTGTTCTGTACATAACCAGTTTTTATTTCTTTAAAGAAAGCAGGAAGAACTTCAACAAAAGCCCAATTGAAATCATGTTTGCTGTAAAAGGAAATGATGAAAATGAAGTTCGTCTGTGGACCTAAACTCTCAAGAATATTATCTCAGCATGGTGTTAAAACCAGTTTTCCAGAAGCTACTCCTTGTGCTGGGAGTTCCAGCAGAGCAGAGAGAAAAACGGGCACTGAGCACTAGCTCAGGTGCTAAGCGCCACTGGCCTGATGAGCTGATGTTTGCACCAGGGCAATTACTCACCTCAGTGGGGCGGGGTAGATTTTTTTTTTTTCCTGACAAAGGAAGGTTTGGATTTCTCTTCCCTTGATACATTTATACACAAAAGATTATTTTAGCCTTAAACCTAACGAGTCACCTACCTCATGTTTAATAATTATATTCACTAATTAGAACACCGGGACCCTTTCTCATGTAGAATTTGTTAAATATTTAAACTTTTTAATAAAATACTTACCAGGTTTCCACAATGACAAATATATTTCACAAAATAATTCTACTAATAAGCAACCCTTACACTATCCCCACTTTGTACATGAGGGAAGTCAAGAGAACCAAGTGACGCTCTCAGGATCACGGATTCCAGCTCACATTTTGTGATCTAAATCCCAATTTCTTTCAATGAGTTGCCTGTTCTCGTTGTTGGCCATTCTGATATTGGCGAGAGAATCATGAGATAGTATGGCCCACTGTCTTACCACTCAGTCAACCATCTATATAAGAAAAGGATTAAAAGAACGTAGAATATTTGTCATAACCTGGCAACTTTTCCTTGGTCAGTACGTGAATATAAAAAGCTCCAACAGTTTGTTCCTAGGCTGTTAGAACGGTGTTGTGCACGAAACACTACCTCTGCATGAGGTTATCCACAGAGAGGTTTTGTGGTCATATTGCCTGGCACCCCTTCACTGTGCTAATGTGCATCATGATTCTCCTAGAAAAAGGCATGATAGCTAAGTGTATTCCAAGCATAGTTCACCCCAGGACCCATTTTACTGAGTCACTGGGTAGAACATTGTACCATGGATGCTCTACAGGGTCCTCGTGACTTTTTGCTCACCCAACTCTGGAAAATTTGTCCTGAGGAGGATGCCTCATAGCATGAGAAATATCATTTAGGAGAGTTGGTAGCACACTTAGAGAATTCAGTCATCCAAAATGTGGTATATAAATAGCTCAGAGTCAGTGTATGAATGGCATATGTATCAGAGCTTACTAAGGGAAATGAGGGGGTGTCAGGGTTGTCACATAGCCCGTTTCCAGCCTGCCCCTCTGTGCCCCTCTTTGAGACTGCTCCAGGTTGTGTGGCCCAGGCTGACCCAGGATGACAGCTCTTGTGTTCTTAACTCAAATTCACTTCACACTGGCACCCAGCTCTGGATTCATTCCTGTTTGTGACAATGAGACCAACCCAAGGCTTAAAAATAATTGTGTTTATATTTAGACTCACCTACATTTAGAATGTCTCTCCGAATCTCAATATTTCTTTTGAACTAGTAGTTATTATTTCTTTCTTATTCAGTGATGAACAAAATTAGAAGGTAAAATTGTATTAAAAAAAAATGGGACATGCCTGTAGGCTCAGCTACTCAGGCTAAGGCAAGAGGATTGCTCAAGCTTAAGAGTTTGAGGTTGCTGTGAGCTGTGACACCATGGCACTCAACTCAGGGCCCCAAGGCAACAAAGTGAGACTCTGTTTCAAAAAAAGAAATTCATCATATCTCCTTGTAAATAATTATTTCTCCTTTATAGAAGTTAGGATATTACATTTATTTTTTTTAAAAAGATTATGTGGATATAGGTAAGTTATATATTATCTATGGATTTCATTTTGGGGTAAGCACAAGCCTTTACAAAATAGTTATACGATTTTACATTCTAATTTAGTTCTTCACTGAAGAAGAAAGACTGCAAAGTGAAAACTGGAAGAACTTTCTGAGGATTTCAGATATTCCAGGAACTTCCAAACCACCTGCACCATCTACTGTAGCAATGAGTTTAAATTTTCTATGAAGCAACAGGGCAGTGCAGCCAGGAAGCATTAACTCTGAAGTCAGATTATCTCAGTTCAAATCTCAGAAACGCTGTTTATATCTATGAGAATCTAGACAAGTTAATAAAACTCTCTGTGCCTTGGTTTTCTGGGCGGTAACTGTATCTACTTCATCAGATTGCTTGGAGGAGTGACTGAGTTGTGGCATATAAAACACTTAGAATGATACTTGACACTTAGTAAGTATTTAGCAAGGATTAGCTGTTACTATTGAAGCGAAGTTTACTCTTAAAACACTATATATGGAGATAGCATTGTTTTATTAAATGCCCAGCCTTCTTCAGTAAAGGTTTGATGCTAATCAAATACTTGGACTATTTATAATACCGTTGGGAAAAACATTTACAAACTAAGAATAAGTCAAAAGGTCTAGAATAAAGGGAAGATGCAAAAGCAGTCAGGCTCCAGTCATGACTTCTCACTGAGGATTTGTGACACTTCTAAATGGCCATGAAATGGGCCTAATGAGACCTTTTAGAAAGGTAAAGTTCACAATGGTGTGATTCTTATGAAATTCTAATTTTATTTCTTTGATGGCAATCTTTGAGCCACTCTATAAACCTTAAATTTTATTGAAGTGACCAAAAAATTATAGTACTAACATTCCTTCTCTTAGACCAAAAATTATATGAAGATTGAGAGACATTGAGTCTTTACTACTTTCCAAGAACCAGAAACATCCCTCTCTATATCCCACTGTTAAAACAATATTTTTGTAAGTGATTGTCAATAAAACATGCAATTGTAAAAACTAACATTATGGTCCAACCCTAGAATGTTAACTCCAAAAAAAGTTCCAGACACAGGCTTTTTTTTTTTTTTTAAATTGTTGGGGATTCATTAAGGGTGCAAGAAACCAGGTTACACCGATTGCATTTATTAGGTAAAGTCCAGACACAGGCTTTTTATACAGTTAACATATTAGCATTAGACTTATAACTAGAACACAAAACTTTATATGGATTGATGTTTTCTTCAACTCTGTGAGAATATATCACAGTTGGAGAGAAGGAACAAAGGGAAGAACAGTAACAGAGATGTCACAGATACATCCTTTTTTGCTGAATTCAGAGACAACAAAAAAAGTCATCCTATAACTTTGCACAAAAAAGAACATCTTGTAACATAATTCTAGAGTTAGAGCAGAGGGAAGACTTGAATTTGGAACAACTGCCAGATCACTGCATAGACTTGGTTCTGCTTTCTAGTGCTCAGTAATTTGTCTTAAGCTCTCACTCAGGTGTCTGAGTGTCCGCTGGCCACATCCTTTCCCAGCCTCCACTGAAGGCCTCGATGCTACTTCTCAGAGAAGATAGCCAAGGAGAGGCATGACTCTGGCTTTAGCTCTATCACAAAAGGATTCCAGCCAAGGGACAGTTTCTTCAGCCACTTTCCTACTGCACAGACCTCAGCATAAGACTTCCCTGCAAAGTCAGGATGCTGAAGTTCTGTTTGAAAACTACATGGTTTCCAAGAACAGCATCGCCAGTTCCCAAAAGCAGAGCTACCCTCAGACTAGATTTCACTCACATATCTAGTCCAGCTCTACCTTCTGCCCCACAGGGAATGTTGTACTTCTATGAATTTCTATAGCACGTTATTTCCAACTGCTCATGTTAGATTATTATGATAAAACTTGCCTTGCATTAACCAATTTGTCAATGTTACCTAGTTGAGCAACATCTCATCAAAGAAATCATAAACTGGGGCGGTGCCTGTGGCTCAGAGGAGTAGTACGCCAACCCCATATGCTGGAGGTGGTGTGTTCAAACCCAGCCCCAGCCAAAAAAAAAAATTGAAAGAAATCATAACTCCTTTCCCGTCAGATGTTTCTTACGTGCCCCTCTGGAGCCCAGTACAGCAGAAGCTCTGTAACTTGACCAACCAAAGGACTATACAAAACTGCTCAACATATAGAGGTGGTCGACATAAGGAATTTCCATTGAGTATATGTAGTTCATGTCCAGTCTGTGAAAATTAGGTCAACTTATGGAGGTGGTCAATGTACACAAGTGGTCGACTATGGAGGTCCTACTGTATGTGACTATGTTAAATCTGTACTGAATGAACAAATGAGATTACTTTTGAGGGGAGAAAAAGAGAAAAGGTTAACTAACCCAGATCCATTCCTGTATCTATGTGTAGTGAAATAAAATATTTTCTATGTATGTTTATATTAAATAATTTTCAGTGTTTTTAATTCATCCATTCAAAATGTAGTGCCTGCCCATTCAAGTAGAAGGATACAAGAAGAGGTACAGCCAGAGTCCAGGTCACGGAGACCCTCACACACCTTGCTAAAGAGCAGGATCTTAAAACATCGAGGAATTTTTTTGTGAGGTATAAAATGGCCATTCTTGCTTTGTAGCTAGAATATGCTGGTGACAATGTAAAAGATGGATTTGAGGGGCAAAACTGGAAGCAGGGGTAGGTACAAGATACCAGGAAAGAAATGGTGAGGACTCCACTAAAGTGAAGGTCACAGGTACAATTCAGTGAATAATTCTTGGGACAAGGTTGGAAAAGAGTGACTCTCAGGGACATGAATAACCACATTGAAAAAGCCATATTTGTCTTTTCTGCTAACCTATAATCTGCAAGATATCCTGGACCACACTGTGGGAACTACCACCAAATCTATCATCTGGTACAGGCTTTGGCACCACAGTTGAATTGAAATTCTTTTTTTGTTTGTTTGTTTTGTTTTGTTTTTGAGGTGGCTTTTGTACATTTAGAAAGACTATTTGAAAAAAACAAAAACCACTTCATCCTTTTCTAACCGGGAGCTTACTCAGTTCGACTTAAAAACTTTTCAAAAACTTTCTGGTTTCACCACCATCCCCTTTAGAAATAAAATTTCAATTTTTTTAATTTGACATTTCCATGGTTAAGTAGATCTCACTGTCAAAATGTCTCCCTACAATGTGGTGCAAAGTCATTGTGTTTCCACTCAAATCATTATTATAGTTCATGAAAAGAACCTGTTAGTATGTTTAAGCTGTTTCCTCACAGGAATCAAGAAAACTCTGGACTCAGATTAGCCTCCATGAAGGAAAAGTGACAGTCCCATAGTCCCTTTTGTCAGTTTCCCTACCTGTGGTTTCAGTTACCGGCAGTCAAACACAACCCCCAAATATTACGTTATTACATACCATAAATTTTTAAATAATTTTTATGTCATATGTTAGGGGGATACAAGTGTTCTTATTACACGGAGGAAGCCCTGAAGACACAGCGTTTAGTGTGCCCATCACTAAAATAGTGTACCTCGTACCCAATAGGTCAGTTTTTACTCCCTCACCTCCTTCCCAGCCTCAACCCTTCTTAGCGGCCAGTGTCTTTCCCAACACCCTATGATGGCATCTACTCATCACTCAGCTCCCGCTGATTAGTGAAAACATATGGGGTTTGTTTTTCCATTCCTGAGATACATCAGTTAGGATAATGGTCTACGGTTCCATTCAACTTGCTACAAATGGCAGTATTTCACTCCTTTATGTGGCTGAGTAGTACGTGGTGTGTGCATATGTCACTCATCAATTGATGGGCACTCAGGTAGGTTCTATATCTCTGTAATTGTGAACTGTATTGCAACAAACATTCGGATGCAAGGGTCCTTTTGATATAATGACTCTGTTTCTCTCGGTAGATACCCAGTAGTGGGATGGCTGGATCAAATGATAGGTCTTCTTTTAGTTCTGGGTTTTTTTAATTCATTATAGATACTAGATATTAGCCCTGTGTCAGAGATGTATAGTTTGTAAATATTCTCCTCCATTCTGAGGATTGTCTATTTACTCTGTTAATTCTTCCTTTTGTTGTGTAGAAACTTTTTTAATTTAATTAAGACTCATTTCTTTATTTTTGATTGCTGTATTCACCTTTCAGGTCTTAGACATAAATTTTTTTTCCCAGCCTGATGTCTAAAAGAGTTTTTCCTATGATTTCTTCTAGAATTTTTAAGGCTTAGGGGTCTCACATTCAGGCCTTTTATCTATCTTGAGTTTATTTTTTATTTTTTATTTATTTATTTTTGAGACAAAGTCTCACTCTTGTCACCCTGTGATTAAGTGTTGTGGTGTTATCATAGCTCACAGCAACCTCAAACTCTTGGGCTCAAGCGACCCTCATGCCTCAGCCTCCTAAGTAGCTGGGATTACAGGTGCCTGCCATAATGCCCAGCTAATTTTTCTATTTTTAGTAGAGATGGGTCTCACTCTTGTTCAGGCTGGTCTCAAACTCCTAAGCTCACGCAATCCACCCATCTCAGCCTCCCAGAGTGCTACAATGACAGGTGTGAGCCACAGCCACAGGCCCAGCCTGAATTAATTTTTTTATATATGATGAGAAATAGGGATTTTGTTTCATTCTTACAGAGGTAGCTAATTTTCCTAGTATCATTTTGTTAAAGAGACTATCCTTTCCCCCACAGAATTTTTCTGTCTGCATTGTCTAAAATCAGCTGGTCATAGCCATATGGTTTTATTTCTGGGTCTCTATTCTGTTCCATTGCTCTACACATCTATCTTTATACATGCACCATGCTGTTTGGTTACTGTACCCTTGTTGCATAATTTGAAGTCAGGTAATGTGATGTCTCCACATTTGTTCTTTTTGCTTAAGATTGCTTTGGTTATTCAAGCCCTTTTTTGGTTCCGTATGAAGTTTAAGATTATTATTTTTCCTAGATTTGTGACAAATAACCTTGGCATTTGGTGGGAATTGCATTTAATCTGTAAATTACTCTGTGCAGTACGGACACTTTAACAGTGTTTATTTTTCCAATCCATGAGCATGAGATATTTTTCCATTTATTTGTGTCATCTTTGATTTCTTTCATTAGTATTTTGTAGTTGTCCTTATAAAGAAAGATCTTTCACTTCCTTGTTTAAGTATATTTCCAAGCATTTTATTTTCTTTGCAGCTATGGTAAATGGTATTGAGTTCTTGATTTGACTCTCAGCTTGACTGTTATTAGTATATAGAAATGCTACTGATTTGTGTACATTGACTTTGTAACTTGATACCTTGCTGAATTTATATATCAATCCCTGGAGTCTTTTGGTAGAGTTGTTAGGGTTTTCTAGATGCGAGGTCATATCCTCAGCAAACAAGACTAGGCTGACTTCCTCTTTCCTGATTTGGATATCCTTTATTTCTTTCTCTTGCCTGATTGCTATGGCTAGGACTTCCGATATTATGTTGAATAGAAATGGTGACAGTGGGCACCCTTGTCTTGTTCCAGTTCTTGGGAATGTTTTCAACTTTTTCACATTCAATACCATTTTGACTGGGTATTAAAAGCTACTCATATAGCTTTGAATATATTTTGAGGTATGTTTCTTCTATGCCTATTTTGTTCAGGGTTTTTATCATGAAGGAATGCTGGATTTTATCAAATCTTTTCTTCTCTTTTTTTTGGAGACAGAGCCTCAAGTTGTCACCCTGGATAGAGTGCTGTGGCATCACAACTCACAGCAACCACAATTCCTGGGCACAAGCAATTCTTCTGCCTCCGCCTCCCAAATAGCTATGACTACAGGTGCCAGCCACAATGCCAGGCTATTTGTTTCGTTTTGTTTTGTTTTGGTTGCAGCCATCATTGTTGTTTTGGTGGACTCAGGCTGGATTTGAAACCACTCAAAGCTTTTTTTCATCTATTGAGATAATCATATGTTTTTTTGTTTCTGCTCCTGTTTATATGGTGAATCACATTTATTGACTGGCATCTATTGAACTATCCTTCCATCACTGAGATGAAACTCATGTGATCTTGGTGGATTATCTTTTTGATGTGCTGTTGAATTTGCTCTGCTAGCATTTTCACAAGGACTTTTACATCTATGTCCATAAGGGGTATGAATCTGCAGTTTTCCTTGTTTATTGTGCCCTTTCTTGTCTTTGGTATCAAGGGACACTGGCTTTGTAGAATGAACTATGGAAGATTCTCTCCTCAACCGTTTTTTCATTAGAATGGTGTTAGTTCTTCTTTCTAGGTTTGATAGAATTTGGCTACAAATCCATCAGGTCCAGGGCTTTTATTTGCTAGGAGATTTTTTTTATTACTGTTTCAATCTCACTTGTCATTATTGGTCTGTTCAGGGTTTCTGTTTCTTCCTGATTCAAGGTTGTGAAGTTGTGTTTCCAGTAGGTTTTCTGGTTTGTGTGCATAGAGGTTTTCCTAGTAATCGTGGGTGATATTTTGTATTTCTGTGGTATTGGTTGTAATGTCTCCTTCCTCATTTCTGATTGACCTTACTTGAGTCCTTTCTCTTCTATACATAATTCTGATTAACCTGGTTAGTGATCTTTCCATTTTGTTTATATTTTCAAAGAACCAACTTTTTGTTTTGTTGATCCTTTGTATTTTTTGGTTTTCATTTCATTTAGTTCTCTTCTGAGTTTTGTTATTTCTTTCCTTCTGTTAGCTTTGGGTTTGATTTGTTCTTTTTCTGGTTCTTTAAAGTGTGAAATTTTGTTGCTAATTTGTGATCATTCCATCTTTTTTAGGTAAGTATTTAAGATAATAAAATTTCCCCTTTGAACTACTTTTGCTATATCCCATAGATTTTGGAAGCTTGTGTTGATTTTGTTGTTCAATTCAAAAATTGTTTTTATTTCCACCTTGATTTTCTCAATAACTCATGGATCACTAGGCAGCAGATTGTTTAATTTCTAGGTGTTTGTGTAGTTTTGAGAGTTCCTCTTGGAATTGATTTCTGGTTTTATTCAAGACTTATTTTTGGCCTAACATATGACCTATCTTGGAAGATGCCCAATGTGCTCATGAGAAGAATGTATATTTTGAAGTTTTGGAGTAGACTGTTCTGTAAATGTCTCTTAGGTCCATTTGTGTGGGAGTTCCATTTCAGTCCATGGTTTCTTTGCTGGTCTTGTGCCTCAACGGTCTGTCTAGTTCTCTCAGTGGAGTGTTGAAATCCCCAGCTATTTTATCTAACATGGGAAGACTACTTCTGTTTGCTTTGGTTACCATTTGTGTAGAATATTTTTTTCCACCCCTTTACCTTGAGTAGATGAGAATCTAAGTGAGTTAAACAGATTTCTTGAAGACAGCATAACTTGGGGGTGAGGGTCCTTCTATTTAGCCAATCTACATTTTTAAAGGGGGCATTAGAGCATCCACATACACTGTTAGTATTAAATGTGAGATACTCTTTTGGCCACCATTTTCATTGTTAAATAGATTGATTTGTTTTTTGCTACTGTTTTATAAGAACTACAGGTTTTAATTGTTTGGTATTTTTACACTGGTGGGTATCAATCACTCTACTCCATATACAGAACACTTTTAAGTATTTCCCATGGGGCAGATCTAGTGGTGACAAACTCCCTACGTGTTTCCTTGTCTGGGAAAGACTTTATTTAGCCTTAATTTATGAAACTTGGTTTTGTAGGATATAAAATTCTTGCCTGGCAGTTATTCTGTTTAAGGAGACTAAAGGTAGGACTCCATCTCTTTCTGGCTTGTAAGATTTCTGATATGCTTTGATGCTGCCCTTTTGACATGAATCTCACCGGTATTCATTGAGCTTCTTACAACTGGATGTCTACATCTCTGGCAAGACCAGGGAAGTTTCCCAGTTGTCTATTTTTGGTTTTGCTGTCTGTGCTTTTGAAATCTTAGCCATAAAATCTTTGCCTAGACTGATTAAAAAAAAAAAAAAAGGACTAGGGAAGTTTTCTTCAATTATTCCCTCAAATAGATTTTGCAGGCCTTTTACTTTTTCTTCTTCACCCTCAGGGATGCCTATGATTCTCATACTTGGCCATTTTACATAATCTCATATTTCTTATAGACTTTATTCATTTTTCTTGCTCTTTTGTTCTTTATTTTTTCACTGAGTTAATTTAAAAGAGTTGTCTTCAAGCTTTAAAATTCTTTCTTTTTCCTGATCTAGTCTATTTTTAAAACTTTCCACTAGGTTTTGTATTTCCTTAAATAAATTTTTCATTTCCAGAACTTCTGTTTTTTGTTCTTTTTTTTTTTTTCAGCAGAAACAGCCTTTATTGGTTTCAACGCAGGCAGGAGGGGATAGGACACTCCAAAGGTAGCGGCATCCGCAGACCCAGTAACCACCCTCAGAAAGCTTTTTTGTTCTTTTTTAATTTGCCTATCTCTTTAGCAAATTTTCATTCATTTTCTGAATTGTTTTTCTGGTTTCCTAGAATTGGTTTCCCATTTTCTGTTGGATTTCATTGAGCTTCCTTCCAATTCATATTTGGAATCTTTTATCTGTCATTTCAGTATTTTCATTTGGTTGGTATCCATTGCTGGAGAGCTGCTGTATTTCATTGGGGAGGCTCTTTTACTCTTATTTTTAGTCTTCTGTAGATCTGGCACTGATTTCTTCTCATCTGGAGCAGCTGAGAAGAATGCTATTCCTATTTTTGGATTTTTCTTTTTTTAGGTGGGACTTTTTCTTCTCTCATTCTTAAGAGTGCACCTATAGTATATGTTGGGTAAAGGCCTTTGGCTTTGCTTGTGGGTACTTTGATGGGAGAGTCTAGGTTCAGGCTGCATAGGTTAGTTATAAATAACTGGGTTGTTATGAAAGTTTTGAGATACACAAAAATCGAGAAATGTAAAATCCACACAGTTGGGAACAAATGATGTCCTCCTAGCAATACCAATAAGCCAAGCAAGTTAAAACTTGCACAGTTAAATCAGAAAGAAAGCTGTTGATTCTGTTTCTTGGAAGTGAAATAATGGATTATAACACAGTCTGTCTCAAAACTTTCATATGGACCCATGAATCCTTAGTGTGGTGGTTGTCTCCATTGCTAGTTCTTTGTAGGCTGTAGCAGTGGTTGATCACCTGCACAGGAAGATTCCTGGTCTCTGGTCAACAGGGGAGGGGAAATGAAGGTCTTTGAAATACTTTCTCTTTCTCCAGCCTTGTGGTCTTCTTAACAGTGTGGATTATATTTGGGAAGCCCAGTTTAATCTCTGAGCCAACAACTAGTGCTTGTGGGTAAGAGTCAGCCATGCCCTGTATGATGCTGTAAGGAGCTATACACGTTGTCCTCCCAGTAGGTGGTACTTCAAGGAAAGAGCCAGCTGCAGTGGTATTTTTAGAACCCATGACAAGCTCTGGTAGATCAGAAGAAGCACTTGGATGCCCCAGATAGTGGCAGCCTGGAATTCCCAGGAAAGTCCTTATTTTCCACCACAGCATAGGTGAGTGGAGGAGTGAGATTAGGTCAGGCCTTCAGGCTTCACAAAGGTGGGCACAAGAGGTATCTCCACAGAGGTCAAGGGTCAGCTCCCAAGCTGCTGAGAAAAGTCACCGGGGAGGGGCCGAAGCAGCCACACAAAGCCAAAAAGTCTGCTCATGAGAAGGACCAGTCTGGAATTCAGTCTGGCTGTTAGGAGTGGATTTCACTCTTCTTTCTCCCTACTCCTCTGCCCCATGGATCTTTGTCCAGGGTCTGGCCACAAGCAGCAGCCCAAAGCAGCCAAACTCACCAGCAGGGAAGCCACAGGCTGGGAGCTTGCCCATGCACACACCGGGACCCCCACCCAGACAAAAAGCACTGCTTTCCCATGGGGAAAAATGTGTTCTGTGAGTGTGCCATGGCTCTGCCCCACACTGCTCTTTCCTTTCAGTTCTACCCATGTGGGTTTCCCTGCCTCCCAAGAGTAGTTCACAAATCACCCCTCTGTGCCCCTAAGAGGCATAATTGAGTCCTGAGGGTACAGGACAGGGCCTGTCCTCTGGTGCCCTGAGTTCAATCCATGACCATGCCAGGGAGACGTGTGCTGGTCCTATGTTTCCTGTGGATTGCTCAAGGAAGCTTAATGTCCTATCACTTTGGGGTATATCCTGCTCTGTTGGACAGCCAGGCAGTTGGACAGCCAGGCAGGCAGTACTGGGGAGGCTAGCTGGCAGGGAGCTCCCAGTCTGAGCACCCCTTGGTCCACTGCAGGTCTTTAAAAGAAGAGGCATGAGTCTCACTCTCTGTGGGAACCTCAGTGTGGTGGGAGCATCAACAGAGGGGAGGCAGGCACTCCTGACTCAATCATCCCTCGGGGCACCCATGCCAATTTGCATGGGAACTGTCACAGCTTTGTTGGCAAGTATGGGCAGGGCAGGAGGAAGAGGAGGAGAAGAGTCTGAATGGAGGAAAGCTGGCACCCTGGCCCCTCTGCCCTGAGGGCCTCATGGTTTGCTGTACTCCCCTCCCCCCTGAAGGCAGCCCACCCTAAACGTCCAAGTTCTGGGATCACACATTCCTGCAGGACCAACCAGTCCCCTGTGGCCAGCACAATCTGGGCAGGTATTAGGAATTGTGTGGGGGCCAGTGACAAAAATATTGAAAGGCTGAAGCTCCCTTAATTAGTGGAAAAGCAGTATGGTACCCACCATCTCAGCTCAGGTCTGTGTTGATGGGGAGCAACTCCAAGTGAGCCAGCAGCCTGGTGCTTCTCTCTCAAGAAGCTCCCAGCTTACTGGTAGCAGCAGCTTTGGGGCTCATGAGAGTAGAGAAGCTCTCCAGCATGTCAGGAGCCTGCAGTCTGGCAGAGGTACAAAGAGAGGAAAAACAAACATTTCCACCTACCCTTTCCACAGGGCTCCAAATTCCGGGGGGTGGGGGGTGGGGAGGGTGGGGGAGTTATCTCTGACAAAATCTTGCTCCTACTTGTTCTGCTCTGCAGCTTCATACTACAGAATCCCCAGTAGGTTCTGGCACTTTTCCTTTGTTATCACAGCTGGGCTGTGGTTTTTTCCCATCGCAAATGTTTCCTTCCTTGGGAGATGGTCTGGAGACCAGTGTTTCTAGTCAGCCATTTTGCCTGCCAAGAACAGTCCCAATACTGTATTTAAAGAGACTGAGACTGAGACACAGAGAGAGAGGCCACACTCATATACCTTCCATTATAGTCTATTGTTATAATTGCCCTATTTCATTATTACTTGTTGTTGCTAATCTCTTACTGTGCCTAATTTATAAATTAAGCTTTATCATAAGTATGTATGCATAGGGGAAAATAGTACATATAGGGTTCAGTACTATCCAAGGTTTCAGGAATCCCCTGGGGGGCCATTAGAACGTACCCCCCATAAATAAGGGGGAACAACTATACTTAAGTAGCAAATGTTGGCTACATACATAAAACTTTATTTTCCTTCCAAACAAGTTCCTAAAAGCATGATAATCACATGGTCTTTGAAATGCTGTTTTGATTTAATGTTTCTCTAGGTAATAGAAAATACTATCAATTATTTTTCAGTGTGAGGTTTGGCAATAAACGCTGGTCCAGTGTGAATCTAACAGCACCGTATGAACAGTAAGATACAGACCCTTATTAATGTTACTTTCCTATAGATTAATATAATTTTACCTGTTTCCACCAGGAAACAGATGGCACACTCACAATAGGCTAATATAAAAAGCGTTCATTTATGAAGTGATTGAGGATTCTGACATTGCTATGGGGGAGCCACAGTGTATAGAAGAATCACCCAGGGCTGGCAGTAGCCTGTCACCTTTCCTATGTCAGAACGACTGCTGAAGCCTTATTAGAATCTGGAGAGAGAAAGTCACGTAGAGAAAAAGCCCTGGAGAGGACCAGAGATTGCTGTTAAGGGGCATTGAGTCAACACCACAGGAAGGAACCCAGGCAGATAACCACTCGGTCTGCACTCTCCTCCCTCCCTCTGGTCTTTTACCAGGGCCCCCCATTGGCCAAACCCATCTGAAGATGAAGGCAATGAGCACCCCTTGATGTAGTCCAGTAGGCGCCCTGCGAGGGCAGAGAACAGGGTGGAGAGAGGTAGAAAGCAGACTTGGAGGGAAAAGGAGACGCTCCCAGCTCAGAGGCACTCGTCTGAGCTTTGAGGAAAGACAACCCAGGCCATCTATCTGCCAGTGTCCAAAATGGTTTTTGTCACCTCTCTCCACAAAGGAAAAACTTTTCCTGGGTTTGCATTTGAATTTGTAAATATGCAAATATTACATAAAAATTTACAAATATTGTGTAAACCCCATGTTCCTCTAATATATCAGCAGGGAATCTGAAAGAACGTGGGGGAAGCAAGCACCGTATGAAGTGAAACACCCGGGGAAAGAGTAAACAAACATTTAGGGAATTATTCCAGACAGATTCTTAAGACTTCTTTAGAATCTGGGGACAGTTTTATGATTCATGTCTCACGTACACACACACTTCAGCGTCAGTACCTTTGCTCCAAAGTGTCTTTTCCTTAATCTCCTTTAGGAAATTTAAAATCTGCCTATCTATGGAACTAGACTTCAATAGACCCTTTTCTCTAAGTACTTAGACATTTCCACAAAACGTCCTATTTCAGTCTGAAAAGTAAAAATTTTTTTCTATTAATTGCTACTGCTTGCCCATAGTACAAATTTTTCTTGTCCTATATGTCCATTTATCACAATATGTCCAAGTGCATTAGAAATCTAGAATTTTCTGAAACCACTTAAATGTTTAATACACCTCCTGATACTTGGTAAGTACATGATTCATGTTAGTAATAACAGTAGTCAGTAGTTATAGTATAATTTTTCAACTCATGGATTCAGAAAGGCACTCTTAAGTGTAAGGTAAGAACCAAAATTCAGTCTGACAATGTGTACTGTCATGAATATAAAATGTCTTTAAATTTTAAAAAAAAGCAAGCACTAATTTCTTTGGTGAATATTTGGAGGTTTGGGGTAAAGTCATTAAAATCCAATGGACCACAAGGATTCTAAGTAGAGCCAGATTGGCAAGGACTGCAAAATCAACTCCCAAGTGAAGTGATTTTATTTATTCATTTATTTACTGGGGCTTTACATCCCACTTTCTTCCCAAAAGGAACGGAACACTTTATTGTCATTGCCTCCCCATTTTCTCTAACTTTCCTTAGATTAGAAAACAACAGCATAGATCACGTCCTGCCAGAGCAATGAAACCACAGCCCAGCCATATGTTATTTAAAGACCCAGATTTCATTCACCGTAGGTGACGCCGACTGAAGCGAAAGAGCCTGATTTATAGGACTGAGCTGCCAGCGGGACAGGCCCACAGCCCCTGCCTCCCGTTGTGAACAAGATCTATAAAGGGAACTAAGCCTCTGTTTTCCCACCGGGTCATTCATTTTACTCAGCAAAAATGTACAGTATTTCCAAGAGCAGAACTTCAGTGGGTAAAAACAGAAGGCCTCTCAATCTGATTTAGAGCATAACTCAGCTAAAGATAAGAAATATAGGAAATATAGATTTACGGCATAAGTTCTCTCAAAATACTAGACAAATGATAGATGCAGGAAAAGAATTATCTGTTATTTTGAACCAGATCCCACTAATGTCATTCAAAATGATAGTTGTATGGGTTAAACTTTCATTTGAAATGCAAAGTTGAAAATGCTATCTCATTCCATTGTCCAGGAGATTTTCATAATCAACCTTTTCCTCGTGTTCTTCATCCTAATAGTATTATTTTCAAATATGCCAATCCCCCTAGCAGCCATTGTGTATTTTAATCGGTCCTCTACCACAGTGATCACGAAATATTTTGAACATTACCCTGGATACAAGTATTGTCCAAGTACCTTTAATGGAGGACTTTCAACAACCTCTTTTGTTATTAAATGTATCAAATTAAATTCTATAACTCCATTTCTGCTTAGAGGGTAGAAAACAATTTAAAAAAAAAAAAAGTTTTGCCTCCATAAGAAGACCACATGAGAAAAACTAAAAAGAATGCTTTTCTTTAATGGTATCAAAGACATTATTCCAGAGGGGAGTGATCCTTTTCAAGATGAGGCTGCTTTCATACCTGGGCAGGAGCTTACCTGGGGATATAAACAGGTAAAAGGATTTATCAGCCATATGGAGAAAAACCAAATAAAATTTATGATGTATGGACTGAGGAAATGGTACACAATGTGGAAGAGTTCCACATGTAACACTGATCCTCCTGATCCTGTGATTCTTTCCCAGTCTTACCGAGTAAGTACAAGCAGAGGACAGAACTCAAAAGCAGAGAAAGCTATCTCCTGCCTCTAGTTCTCGAGCCACAAAGTCATGTTTGCAGATGGAACTAAACTCACCCATAATATATTTTAAAAGACAGGTAAGTTGAAATTATTTAAAACTTCAACCTATACTTGGGAGGCTGAGGCAGGAGGATCATTTAAACCTAAGAGTTTGAGGTCACTGTGAGCTATGACACCACAGTACTCTACGAAGGGTAACAAAGTGAGACTCTGCTTCACAAAAAAAAATACAAATAAAAATAATAAATAAAACTTCAACCTAGCACTGGCCCAGCTCAATTCTTTTTTTTTTTTTTAACTAAACCTGTCCTTCTGCTGTAGACCCAGCTCAATTCTTTTTTTTTTTTATTAATTGATTTCTGTATACATTGATGCAAACATGGGGTACATTGTGCTGTTTCATATACAATTTGAAACACCTTCATCAAGCTGGTTAACATAACTTTCATGTCATTTGGTTAATCATTGTAT
>CAUYQV010077280.1:0-17824 GCA_963574575.1 Galagoides demidoff
GTTGTGGCGGGCGCCTGTGGTCCCAGCTACTTGGGAGGCGGAGGCAGGAGACTCGCTTGAGCCCAGGAGTTGGAGGTTGCTATGAGCTGTGATGCCATGGCACTCTACCCAGGGGGACAGCTTGAGGCTCCGTCTCAAAAATAAAAAAAAATAAAAATTGAATGTCTTATGCCCATCAAGAAAGATTATTCTTTGGATAAGAGGTTGGCTTTTTTTTTTAAGTTTGTTTGTTTGTTTCAATTTTAACACATTGCCATTTGACATAATGATATGGGAGCTGCAGTTGTTTGAGTCTGTACAATAGCTATTTGGCCATCTGCAAGGAGGAACTCAGTATATTTTCAGCTTTATAAGTGCGTTCTATTCACAAGCCATTAAGAGGTAACTGTTGTGGTTTATATCCCAGGCGACATGGGGGATGAAGGTGGAGGATTTAAGGGCCTCTCCAGCTGCTGATGGCTGACGGGAGCGACAGAAACCAGGAAGTCTTTCATTATGATGAACATAGAAAGTGAACACTCTTCCTATCGTGAGCCTTCATCAGGAATGTTGTCATACTGTATAAAATGTGGTAATATGAAACGAAAACAAAACAAAACAAAAAGTCCCAAACTTTCCCCCGAAGATCAGCCTTAGACAAATGTTTTTCACAGCACTTCCTCTTCCCACTCCCACCTTCCATTCCAGAGCAGCTAATAATGTTTTCTCTTGTATTCCTGTGACCACCCATAGGAGAAAGATAATCAGGAAATCGTTTCCCCCGCAGATGTTGTGTAGCTGAGCGTGATAGCAGTTCCACCAGCAACTCATTCCTGCTTCCATCCAGAAGGCATTGTCTTAGCAACCACTTTGTTAACATTGAGACAAAGGGACCGTTGTACAAAAAAAAAAAAAAATCTAATAAGTAGAGAAAAATATATCAATGACTATTTCTTTCTTAATGAGTCCTCTCTTTTGTAAAAGGACTCTCTGCCTTCAGGGAGTTTTTACTCTATTCTGTGAATAGTTTCTACTTCCCAGATGGTGGTACTGGTTAGTAATTACACTCCAACTCCTTTTTGTAAGATAGGACAAGGAATTCAAGTCATTGAGATAGTACTTTGTTTGGGAAAAAAAAAAAAAGCCTATAATTTCCACAGTAGTATGAGTAATACTGAATCAGGGTGACCAACTCATTCTTCTCATTTGCCTAGGACTTCCCTAGACATAGCCCTGTAAATCCCAGGCCCAAGAAGCCTTTCAATCTGTAACCAGGATGATTTGCCTCCCCCACTGAGATGGTTTCTACACCTATGTAGGAAGAGGCGTTTCATGAAGATCTGTACAACACCAAGAACAATCTGAATATGTGTGTTCTCTAAAAATCAACTACTTAAGAGACTCATGTGGGAACTGTCACAAGAACACTTCTAGGGATATAGTATTATTTTACTTCTACTTCAGTATAGAAAGGGAAACGGGTTAGGTGTTTTTCCCCAAATCACACAGGTAGTGATAGTTAAATGTAGGATTTGAACCGAAGTAGACAACTTCTGTTAAGCAGACCACTTCCATTTGTTTAGCTACTAAACCAAGTTGCTTCTTGGTTATAGTGCTCACTTCTGAAAAAAAACTAGCTACAGAGACCCTGTACTAGTAGTTATTATGATGTGTTCCTTTCAACTGTACCTTCCTGATGAAAGCTGATTCCACCAAGGATGAGGGCCTGAGCTAGAAACCAGGGGTCTGCTAGGAGGTTTGGTCTGGGAGTTCTCTGCTACTGATTGGCTGCTTCCTTACTCTTCTATTGTGTTTGCACCTGAGGTCAACCGAACATATTGTTCCTTCTCACACTATTCAAGCACTCATTTGTATAATCAGAATAGAATCAGCATGATTCATCCTAAGAGTATCCACAACCCCCATCACTGCCTCCTTAACAAGCCCAAATGAGCATTGCACACTGACTGTGGTTTTGATTATTCTATTTGTGCTTAGTCCCACTGACCCACTTAGAGCTGTAGCGGTATCCACATCATATGGTTCATTGTATAATTGAATTTAGTGTTCATGAGATTTGGAGCCAGGAAAACAACATTCCATGTGGCGAGCCAAATGAAGCTATTCTTCTAGTACAAAATGGGGACAGAACGTTGATGAGTCTGAAGACAAGACCTTTTTATTTTGATTAAGAGAGATTATCTGCTTCTTGAGGCCATGGCCTTGGGCCAGGAATCATTGCCGTGAAACATTTGAAAGGATGAGGATGACTTGGATGAAGAATGTAGCAGTATTTTCTACGTGTCCCCGTATACCACTACTTAGAGAATGTGACTGGCTCCAGGAAAGAAAAAAAAACATAACTTTAAAAATAGAATCCCTTAGCCCCAGGGAAGCACATTAGCCATGCCAGAGATCATGAGCTGGCACTTGGGGTTCTGCACACTTTAGTTTACACCAAGGTAGGTCAGGACCTTGCGAGAGGCTCCGTAGCTGTACCATTAGGGAAAATGGTAGGGCATAGTTTGAGTTTGGATTGAAGTGTCTCTAAGGGAACTAGGCGAGCAGTTTACATAAATGCTAAATAATAAGACTTTTTCTGTAAATAGAACATCAGTGTAATGGTATGTAGTTTGTTCAAGAAGCCAGCCTAGGGACTATGTTGAAATTACTTTCAAAGCAAGACGTATTCCCTCCACTTTGCTAAGTAAATGTCAGAAAACTAAAGTAAGAGTTCCTACCATGAAGATGAATTCATACATTGCTGTAGGATTGGATGCAAGTGGGTTATTTTAAAGAATCTGATCATCAAAATGTAAAATGAAAAAGTAGTTTGAATGGGCAGAAAAGCGAATAGAACACATTTTTACCTTCTACATCGAACTGACAATTCAAGTGCCATTGGGCAATATTCCTGAAAGGCAAGTCAGTGTGGGTGAGGGTAAGTAGGGTGGAATATCACGGATAATGTTCCAGAAGCAGTCATAACGCAGCACAGTGAGAATACACTGGGGAAACCACTTCTTATAAGGGTAGTAAATTGCACTTTGGTGGACAGAGAAAAACATAAAACAAATCCCCTTGTTAAACTCCTTTAAGCTAATAAACAGGATGTGTGGTGCATGGTACTGTGAAAGGCAAGTGTCCAGTGAAAACAGAAGAGAGGAAATACTGCCCACGTGAAATGAAATACAAGGATTTGGCCTGGTGGGAGGAAGTAATGTGTTATTCATATTTGAACCTACCCTGAAATCGCCAATATTGGACAGTTTCTATCATTATGCTCGTGACGCTTGAAACAAGGCAAATGATGTGTTTAGATGACTTGGACATAATACACCTGAGAGATTAGTTCTAATATGGAAGAAATGTGTGTGATAGTCTGTAATCAAATAGATCCACGGCGTACAAGCCTTGGAACCTTTGACATGTTAGTCTCTTGTTGTTTAGAAGCGTGTTTATTAAGAAGGTCTGCTTTTAAGTAGCATCCTCATTTCCAGGGAGTAAAATGGGCAGCTGGGGAAATTCCCAGATGTAGTAAATAGTTTTTTTTTAAAAACTCCCACTTTTACCTAAATGCTTAGATAACTGAGAAAAGTAAGGTCATGTTTATTTTAAAGTTATTCATGGTGTGGTTTCAATCCTTCATTTCTTTTCAAATGCCTAAGTCAGATAAATCTTTCCAGCCTTTTTGGTGTTTTAACTTAAAAAAATAGTGCTTATTCCTTTGTAACTCATGGTGTCTTCAATGTTAGGAAGATTTGATGAGAAGACTTCTCAGGGTACAATGAGATGTTATCGAACCATCCAATCAGGGTATTTATTTAACTTGTCCATCACCTCAAACATCTGTCATTTCTTTGAGGTGAGAACACAGATTTTTACCACATAAATATGTATAATTAAAATATGACTTTATTAAGTCATAAACACATAGATCATGTACACATTGATGCCTTTATGGGGTACAATGTGTTGATTTTATATACAATTAGGAATGCTTACATCGAACTAGTTAATATAGTCTTCACCTCATTTACTTTATTATTGTGTTAGGACATTTATACTCTATACTTAATAGATTTGACATGTACCCTTATAACATGAACCACAGGAATGGTCCCATCGTTTACCCTCCTTCTGTCAAATCTCCCCCCTCTCCTCTCATCCCAGCCTTAAAAAAAAAAAAAAGGAGACTTTACCTCTTTTACGTTTGTATGGATAGAGCTGGAACATATTCTTCTTAGTAAAGTTTCTCAAGAACGGAAGAAAAAGTATCCAATGTACTCAGTACTATTATGAACCCAATTTATAATCATTCACACTTTCATAAGAAAGATAAATCACAACTATAGCCCAAGATGAAGGAGGGAAGAGGAGGGGAATATGACTTTTTAAAAAAACCAATAAAATTTTTAAAGGGAAAAGGAACCCTTCTCAGGGGACTTATTACAGCAGTAGTTTGCAAAACAGGATACATGACAGGTTAGTAGACGACTTTGTGCGTTTGGTTGTGAACAAACTTTTGGATCAGAATTTTTTTGCAATAAGCTGCATAGAGTAATTTAAAGGAAATGCTTGGAGTATTTCCTTTGGTCAAAAGATGTTCTTTAAAACAAGAACATCTTGTTTTGGGTGGTGCCTGTGGCTCAAAGGAGTAGGACACTGGCCCCATATCCTGGAGGTGGCAGGTTCAAACCTGCCCCCAGCCAAAACTGCAAAAAAAAAAAAAAAAAAACCCAACATATGTTCTGACCATGATGGAAATATAATTGAAAATTCAAGAAGAAAGGAAAAAGGTCAGACCCATGAGGGGTCAGCTTCTGGGTCCCATAGTTATAGATCTTTGATAAGTTTTATAATGTGCCAGTCTTGTTTCTTTGTGTGTGAAATGGAGACACTGCTCTCAAGCTTTCATATTTGTGGTGGTTTGGGGCGAGCATTGATCAGCTGACTTGTGAAGTGCTATGAGATCTGGCAATCCTGACATTCGCGGGACCAAGGGACAGCCATACATTTCACTGTGCACATCACGTTCATTATTTACGCTCGTGTTCATTCCAGCCATCCCTGTGGGCTTCTTCTGCATCAACATGAGTTGCTTCTCAGTTTATTTATCTTTCCTCCTACCATTCTGATTTCTTTGATTCTGCTCCAGCATGTAGGCAATGGGTGAGGCCAAGGGCCATTTCCCAGAGCTAGCTCTTAGGTCTGCAGACCATTCTCCCCTTCTCAGTCTAGTCTTGAGCACCATCCTCACATACTCTACAATCAAAAGAAAGTTTGTCATTCCAGCCTCGTACTCAGATACTACCAGTCAAGTCACTGGTGGTGGGAAAAAGGATGGTATAAACAATACCTTTCAATCTGTGCTAAGAAGATGTACCAACACGTCTTAACTTATTAATCAAAGAAATACATACAGGGCTATTCTTTTATTCTGACTATGCTAACTTCTAGAGATTAAGAAAATAAGAAAACATATATAGCCTCTCCTTCTACAGTGTATATAGCCTAGAAGAGAAAGAGACATTAAGGAAACAGTCATTCAAGGACAGCAACAAGGACAACGAAATGGTGATAGCGATCTTATTACTCTCTGGAAGATAAATGTTGTGATTTAGGAAATTCTGATGGCTTTTCTGATCAAAGAGCAGATACCTAGGACATGGGCAAGATAAATTAGGGAGACCAAAATCAGAAATAGATTGCTTAACACATTGAAGTTGGAAAATTTTTGAATTTTATGGAGCAGGTTGGAAAAGAGTAGTTTAGGGACCCAAGACAGAGAAGGACATATAGAGCCGGTGAGACACCCAACAACATGGTAAAATTCAGGGAACTCCTCAGGAGGAAAGTTAGCCACTCATATTTCTCAAGCACATTATACAAAGTAATGGAAAAGGATCTGACCATTGAAACGTGAAGTTTACCGTTCCCAGGCAGGATCCGATTTTAGTAACAGTCTTCAGACACCTACTGATGTTATCTTGGTATAATTAATTTTGGTTAAATATTTGAACTTTTTCTGCCTTATGCATATGACATTTGTCTCCCAATTGGTAATCAGTTATCATTGTGCTAGACTTGTTTCAATCGGCACTTTATGGATTAAAATTTCGTTTGGACTCAGTTGTACTTGAGGAGGGCCAACTTCACCTTGGGTTCTTTTGTTCATCTTGGGCACCAGTCTTGGTGCCCTTCAGAAGTGTGTGCATACTTCTCCATGTTTTTAATTAGATAATACTTTTGTTTGCCTTAGAAAGAGCTTGTCTTTCCTGATCTCCCATCAAATAGTTGTCGCTCTCCAGTGATCTTTGGTTTGTCTTAAAATTCTTATTTGAAGTCTTACTAATGAGGAAAAGAGATTTGTCTGTCATTGAAGTGACATTTTCTGTATATACGTATAATTATTATTTGTGTATCTACAGGAAGTAAAAAATAATCTCTGACATTTGTGCATTTTCTGAACATTTCAAACCTTCCCAACTCCCTACCTCCTTCTTGGCTAATTCTCACATGCACAATATTAAGACAAAATCAAAGAATGTAAAATTTGCAAATCCTATAGATTAAAAATATCTATAACATCACATTCTTCATTATGAAGGAAAAGGTTATTGAGGTCCTCAAGCTCCACAAAGTCAATTTGAGAATATTATATAGCCTGTATTTACATTCAAAGAACTCAGATATATTTGAGATTTAGAGGGAAATATATCTCACAATTCATACAATGTGGGGAGTCAGAAGCTAAATTCTACTTATAGACATTAAAGGAAGAGCAGCCCCACAAGACTTAATGATTTGGAGCCTCAAATGACTGTATATTCTCAAATGTAATAAGAGCTATGTCCATATAATACAGGATGATTGGAATCCTACAACAGGGGAACCTGCTTTATAATGCAGTGTCTAGGAAAGTGTCTCTGAAGACCTGAGTTTTAAACAGAGACTCTTAAATTACCAGTAGAATTAAGAATTAAATCAGGCAAGTAGAGTGGGAATAGAAATTGTGGGTTGGTAGGAAATGTTTCGGCTGAAGGGATAGGATGGAAAAAAGACACCGAGGGAGAAAAGATCTGTATATAATCGGGAAATAATATAAATAAAGAAGTCTGTAGTCAAGGCTGAGGGGTGGGGGGCTCACACCTGTAATCTTAGAGCTCTGGGAAGCCAAGGTAGGTGAATGGCTTGAGCTCAAAAGTTAGAGACCAGCCTGAGCAAGAGCAAGACCCCATCTCTGCTAAAAATAGAAAAACTAGGCGAGCATCGTGGCACACACTTAAAGTCCTAGCTACTCAGGAGGCTGAGGCAAGAAGATCACCTGAGTCTTTTGTGGTTGCTGTGAGCCATGACGCCATAGTACTTTACCCAGGGCAACAGAGTGAGACTCTGCCTCAATAAAAACAAACAAACAAACAAAAAAAAAAACAGAAAAAAACTACTTTGTAGTCAAAGGCTGGAGTGATACACAGGGACCAGATTTTAGAGCAGCAGATTCTACAGCAGTGTTTCTTCAACCTTTTTAATCTAGTGGCACCCTAGAACCTACCGTTGAATTTCTGCGGCACACTTAAATTATGTTGATTTTAAAAAAAAAGAAGAATATACTTGCTGTGTTTTGAACTTCTTTTGAAAATAATTCAGTGAACTTTAAATTTTTTTTGTGGCACACCTAAGATCCTCTCACAAGCACACTAGTTGACAATCACTGCTCTGGAGTCTGAAAGATTGTGCTAGTGGATTTTGCCCTTATACTAAAAGAAACTGATATTAAAGAGATTTAAACACAGAACTTACTTAAGTAAGTGTATTGGAAGGTGGAAAGAATTTCAATAAGAAACACATGGTTATCAGTTAGAAGGCCGTCTCCATAGATGGAAGTCCAGGGCAGTAGTGACTTGAACTTGCAGAGAGAAGTTAGAGAATTTCGAGTACGGCGGAAAGATGTAAGATAAAAATTTGAAGGTAGAATCATCAGGTTTTGGTGTCTGTGAAAGTGACAAGAAATAAGGGATCAATGACCACATTCACATTTTGCGTATTAGCGACTAGGTGAGCCCTCAAAGAGCAAAGGGAAAGGGAAGTGTCAGAGGCACAAATACACGAGCATAGTGTCGGGTTCTCTTCCTTCTGTGGACGACGTTCCAGGTCATCCATGTCACTTTAGACGCCTTTACAAAATCCCACACATGCGAACTAAAACATCATTAGTGACCCCTGATATTACTCCAATGATTTGGTTGCAAATATCAGAAGCCACTCAAAGCACTTCAAGGAGGGAGAGTTTTATGACAAGGATTTACATGGAAACAAGAAAAATAGGTTTCTCAGTCACCGTGGCCAGGCCTTGCAGAAATACCAATAAGTCTGCTCACACTCAGAGAGGGACTGGAAACCAGGGAATATTTCAGAAATGGAAGGCCATTCAGGAATGCTTTTCCAGTAAGTAGTAGCAGTTGTTACTGTTATTATTTTGACCGTCTTTGTAGTTGACAAGAATCCGCCTGTTCTTTTTGTCTCTATTTTGTGTGTGTCATTCTCGTCAGTTTTCTGCCTGTCTCTTGAGTTTCCCCATTTACTCTTTCTGAGTTCTTAGTTCCTCTTCCTGGGGTAGCAGTTGGGTGCAGCTCTAATGCTGGGTGCAGACTGCAAGCTGCTGTCTATAGAAAGATTGGGGGTTCCCTCCAGAGGATCCGTGTATGCAGTCAGGGCACTGCCCCTTCTGTAAAAGAGGTTTGTTTGTTTGAGACAGAGTCTCAAGCTGTTGCCCTGGCACCACAGCTCACAGCAAGCTCCAGCTCCTGGGTTTCAGCAATCCACTTGCCTCAGCCTCCCAAGTAGCTGGGACTAGAGGTGCCTGCCACAATGTCTGGCTATGTTTTGTTTGTAGTTGTCATTGTTGTTTGGCAGGCCCAGGCTGTTTTTGAACCTGCCAGCTCGGGTGTATGTGGCTGGCACCTTAGCTGCTTGAGCTACAGGCACCGAGCCCTGTGTTAGAGTTGTTTGAACTGCTTCCTTTGACAGGAACTGTAAAGATGGCAGTCTCATTTCAAAGACATCTATGGGCAAGATGAGCTCCATGAACATAGAAGATTCTGATCCTCTAACTTTCTGTGTTTTCTCGTAAATGTGGTATGTTTTAAGTTTTTTTTTTTTTTCCTCTAAGGAAGAAATGAGTAAGTAAACCCAAGCTGGCCCTGAGAACCCCATCATTTCAAAATGCTATAATAGAAAAGAGTCGTAGATTTAAAATTAGGCCGAGATGTGAATAAGATGCCAACCAATGGTGCCAAGAATCCCTCCAACTTGGACAACATGGAAGTGCCATTCTGAGGAGTTCTAACAGGCCAACCTCACTGGGGACCCCTTTGTGCTTATAAGTACCTTAAGTTAGCATCATATTTCATGATTCTATTAAAAAAATGGAATAGCAGCTATTTCCTGCCTCTCTCTTTTGCTTTGAAAAGCATGAGGTGTCCTGGTGAGCTCAGCATACTCTGATGATGACGGCAAGACTTCTTGCTAACAGCTAATAATTTCAATAAAACGACCTGAGTACAGGGCTGCAGTTATTACAAATGGGTTGGCAGGGCCACATTTCAAAAATCTCTTTGTCACTTTTTTGCCCTCCCCTTTCTCTCTTCCTCTCTGCTTTCAATGTCCATGGTTTTGAACATCCTGAGCTCTTTACATGTAAATCTGCATGGGTGGACGTGATGAGAAGCAGTTGAATAAACTTCCCTTACAGCCGCCAGAGCTCTTGTAGAGGCTAACAGAGGGCAGGAGCAACACAGGGTTCAGATGGAACAGGAGGTCTCGGGGAGCTGATTTTAATTCATCGGATTTCCCTCCCCTCAAATACAAAAGGAAATCTTTTTTTTTTTTAATGGAGAGCCTGATTAGGGCCAATTGGGGACTTATGAGCTTCTGCATGTCATACCCTATATCTGTAATCACTGAGCTGTTGATTCACTCTTTTGCTTATTTGCACAGTCGTAGGCACAACTGAAAGCATTTAAGTCACTTGAGGTGCCCAGATTTATATTTAGAATCTTATCATTTAGCTATATGGCTTTGTCTCCGGTTTTAAGTCAAACGATTTACACGTGTGTTTGGAAATTTATTTCACATCCTAGGAAATGGTGAATTTAGTTCCTTATTCCCAAGTATAAATTATCCAAGCAAATAATGAGACATACAAAACGGGAAAGAAATGGACAGAGAGTACTACACATTCAGGCTGGAAAGGCAACTCGGCAGATTGGTTCTTTCTTATAAATTCAAAGCTTGAAAGAAATGATGCCTGATCGAAAGGATATGGTACAAGTTGGTAAAGATTCTGCGATCACTGAAAAGATGTTTTATTTGGTATATTTCTTCTCATTGTAAAAACTTGTTTTTGTAATTCCCTGTACATAGCACTTAAAGGCGTGTTAATTCTCCCCCCCTTTCTGGGTCCCCTCCATTCTCTCTTTCTTATGCTGAGACATAGATCTCCAAACTTCTTTTTTCATTGCCACTATAGACATCAGTTTTAGGAGCTGAAGAGATGCTACTATTCTGTCCACTTAAAATACAGGAGAAGCTGATTACATATCCACGTATATAATATACACACACTTGGATATATTACTCTGCTTACCGAGATGTACTTGAGTATCTCTAAAAGTGAAGGTCTACTTTGAAGAAAATGCTAAAAAAAAAAAAATACACACCAGACTCGCTTTATTCTATAGTATGAGGAAAGCAAGAATATGAGAAGATAAATGTCTGAAGTCAGGAAGTAGAGGGGCAAAAACAAGTATTTAATTGGGGTTTTGTCAGTGCATAAACTAATTTATGCAGTTATTAATTTTTTTGAAATTTAGAAATCCTTAAAAGGAAAAGTGATGCAAAAACCTGGGTTGAATGAGGGTAACGGAGTTACTCAGGGAGGCAGTTCATATAAGGCTGTATTCGATGGGAATTAGTGTTGTTTTTCAGAAAGACTAGATTCAGACCTCTTTAAAAATTTCTTTCTTAATTTCTTGGTTAATTATATCAACACTGTAATGTCCTTTGATAAAAGAGAAGAAAAATAGTACTTATTTCTTTATGGAAAACTGAAAGTAAGTTGTCTTCTTTCTGATGAGAGAGCGTAACATTTGCTAAAATTATATAAAAATTGGCCCTGTGCCTTTCTTTTTCACTTTATCATATGTTAAAATTTCAAATACCAATTCTCAACTTTAAGTTGCCTTCAATAGAAAAACCTGGGGGGATTCTGGTGGCTCAAATAACATTTAAAACCCCAGATGGCATGGCTTCATGGATTAAACATCTGTTTCAGATTATAGAAGTATTTGATTTAGATTCTGATGTCATTAGAATTAGATTGTTGGTGGATTTTTAAAACTTCCAATTCGGATTAATTTTTGTTAATTTTAAGATAAATATATCTAAACTATTTCATTGCCACTGTAAAATTATAAAAATTATGAGTGAGAAGTTTGTCATTTATGTACAGGTTTAGATGCTCTTTCTCTCTTTCTGTCCTTGAGCTTAAGTACTTGTCTATAAAAGATATGACATATAGTTATATAGGTATTCTCTGTTCACTTGGTCTATCTATCTGGAGGTCATGTATTGGTAATGACATTCATTGTACAAAATGCAATCATGAAGGATAAAATAAACATCATGACCACACTACCTTTAACCAGATTTTATCATTCTAACACACCACTTTACATAAAAAAAAAAAAAATCAATAACGTACAATTGAACTAAACACTTTAGTTCTGGGCTGAACTAAAACAGTATCTATGAGAAGGTCACATTCTTATGAATAAGGTGCAGTTATAAGGCTTGTAGTACTTGCTGTTGTTTGGAGATGAAACCACATTGATTTATTAAAAATGTGTCTTGTTTAGCATGTCCAGATTTCTCTCCCTTACACTTAGCTCCAGTAGACAGGATGGAGCTGCCAGGTGCTTTCCTTCCCTCTCTTCATGTCTTTGCTTTGTCCCAGTCTGTTTGCTAGCTGAGAGCTCCCTGGGGTGGGAATAATTATTACTATTGTCAAGAAAGGGATGCCAGGCAGGAGGGGTGAGCGGGAGGGAAGATGGAGTTGCCTTTCTTCCTTTCCTCTTCCTGACTCCACTGTCTCCTGCTCTTGTTCCTGATGCCACACTCACTTTAATTATTGGGAACAACTTTTAGACAGGCTTCCTTGGCTCTGTAAGGAAAAGACAATCTATGGGTGGTGCCTGTAGCTCAAGGAGTAGGACGCTGGCTCCATATACCAGAGGTGGCGGGTTCAAACCCAGACCCGGCCAAAAACTGTAAAAAAAAAGAAAAAAGAAAAGAAAAGAAGAAGAGACAATCTTTAGTCCACACTGATTTGTCTAAAATGAAAACAGTGAGAACAAATAGCATTGATAAAATAGGCCTTTCTGTGGGCAGATATTAATCCAGGATGGCTGACTCAGGTCAGCACGTATTATATAAGCACCTCCCACCCCTCAAAAAGGGGTGGCCCCAGTATCCAGGCTGGGCTAAGTGGACTACCAGGCCCTATATCCAAAATGATATGTGGCTTAATGTGGATGTAAGACTCCTCCCCCAAAATTGTTACAAGTATCCTGTGAACCCAAGGACACCTCTTCTTCTGTGGCATTAAAAATTTTAAGAATTTAAAATTATGTGTGGTTGTTCTTTCAACCAATGAAAAGCTCTCTTTCTGTCAGAAGGAATAACCTGGCTTGGTGCTTGTAGCTCAAGTGGCTAAGGTGCCAGCCTTGTACACTGGAGCTGGCAGGTTTGGATCCAACCCAGGCCCACCAAACAACAATGACAACTACAACCAAAAAATAGCCCGGTGTGGTGGTGGGTTCCTGTAGTCCCAGCTACTTCGGAGGCTGAGGCAAGAGAATCACTTAAGCCAAGGAGTATGAGGTTGCTGTGAGCTGTGACGCCATGGCACTCTACTCAGGGTGGCAGCTTGAAGCTCTGTCTCAAAATAAAACAGAACAAGGAATATAACCTGCAAACAGAAACTAGGTTGAGATGTCATCTCAATCCCTCACCTGTTGTGTTTTGAAGTTAGCGTACCCCTGAATTTTTAGTTACATTAGCAAAAAACAAAAAAATGAAAAAGTCCTATTTCTTTGAAAAAACACAGTTTTAAATGCGTATGTGTCATTTGGGGTTGGAAATGTGTTTACCACATATAACAAAAATTGCATCAAACCATGTCGGCAGATTCTTATTTGTAGGCTGATTTTACTTGCTGATTAAGCAGCGATGGGAGTGACCAGTATAAATAACACTCAGCTTAATGATTTTAGCATTGTAGGTATCTAAACTCAATTTACTCAATTAGTAGGCAAGTCAAGCCATTGTTTGGAGTTTAAAAATATGGTCAGCTGTTTTTTATTACTGTGTCTGGAGTAGAGATGCTATTAATCTCTGTGGTTTATTACTTAATAGAAAAATATTGTCCTCAAAAATGTGATCCCAAGATTTGTCGGGCAGTGCCAACATAGATAGTACCCAGAGTGGCATAAATGGGATTTAATTGGTAGACGAACTAATGGAAAAGTCTCCTGAAGGAGAGACAAATAAGAAAAATAAATAGATAAGCTGGTTATGTAAGGAGGTGTTCTTCATTACCCTATTAACCATATCTGCCATTTTCATTGTCAACTTTTCTGTTTCCTTTCGCTGCGCAGTTGTTAATAATTTCATCTCTTTCCCTGAGCAGTTGTTAATAATTTCTGTGCACTTTTACAGGAAAAATGTCTTTGACAGTTGGCTAACAAGGATTTCAGTTTATGTTTTAAGGATAACCTTCCCAGGAATGGAAAAAGCCCCCAATTTTAACCCAACTGAACAGAAACTGGTGTTTCTGTCCTCCTTCCCTTTGAGCGTGCTCAGAGCCCGCTCCATTTCTAAAGCACCACTGGGGCAGAATGCGGAGTGACTAATGGCTTGGCGGAGACCCGAGTGACATGTGAACAGTGCGCCTCGGCCACAGCCAGTTAGCCTGGAGCAGACGCTAAAGTTTATTGTCTTGGCAGTTTCCTGGCCTTCCCCAGTCAGAGGAGTCGTGGCTTCCCCAGACTTTTTAGCTAGACAATTCATGAATTGCTTATTTATTGGCATTTCGTAGCAAGAGGCTTTACTGCAGGGCCAGGGAAGACGTACCCTTAATGCAATCAAGAAAAAAAGCATTTTATTTTTTGCTTATGTTATGCTGAAAAGAGTCTAGGTGCCCCTCTGTTTGCCCTTATATATTTTTTGTCAATAGCCACAGGAGTAGGGAAAGGCATTTACAGTCTTCGCTGTGTGTGCTGAAGTTACCCGTGTATGGTAGGGGGACACTGGGCAAGCAGAGGCCTGCGGGTCTGAAGCAAAGTCTCATATTGGAACCTGCCTTCCTCAAGTCTCCTCGTTGCACTTGCAAAATTACTCAACAGTGACCGTGTACAGGTGGGGAAAACTTACCTTGTTCCGACTCCCTCGCATTTCCCTGTCTTTTACCACCACTGCTGTGGAGAAGTCTCTTGTTGCACAGATCAGTTCCTTGGCCAGACGCTGGGGAGGAAACTCTTCTTGGGCATAGGGAGCTTCCACCAGCTCCTTCCTGCTTTGGCCTTTCAGGTCCCAGGCTTTTCTACCTTTCTTAGAAACAGACCCAGGTTGAGGCTGTTCAAAGTTGTCTCTGTGCAACTTTCAGTTTTTAGTAGACCGCACATACCCCTTATTTAGTACATATCACTTTCTAGTACATAGGATATCATGTAGTAAAATTAGAAGTGTTGGAAGGAGCCGCTTGGAATTTTAGAAGTTTTGTGATTCATCCCCCCATTTAGGTGCTATTGTTTAATGTTTTGACAGATTTATTTGGACCGTACACTACTTTTACCTGTAATTGATTGAGACAATTTCTACTTTGTTAGATGATCAGTAAAAACCCAGCTGAAGATAATATTGAGTAGAGAGACGAGAGGAAAGCTGTGTATTCATTCACTGTCCATGAGAATTTTTACATCAGTAATTCCCCAAGACGCTCTAAAATCTTACCTGAAGCTCCCCAATCACTTCACACGAAAGGCTGGAAGATATGTCCTATGATTTCCTATAATCATCCTCTATAGTGATGACTTTGCCAGAGCAGACCTACGATCCACATTGCATGTTTAATAGCAGAGACCAATTTTCCCAGTTTCTACATTGCTAGGGGGACTGCTGTACAGACTGCAGTAACCAAATATTCTGAGTCTTATGTTTTTCTAGGAGTTGATAGAAGTTTGGTTTGACATATTGATCTTCATCATTGGTCTCCTATTTTAATTTTGTGTAAGTTTTTCATTTTAAAAAAACCCAATTCTTTCTGTTGTTGTTGAGGTTTCTTAAAGAATTTCCTCACCTTTAAACTACTACAAAGATAAGAAAATAAACTTAGAAATGCACCAAACTGGGTTACAGTTGTGACGACGTCCCCAAACAGAAACAGAAGCCTCAGTTTGCTTTAGCTTTTCTCTACGTCAAGGACAATAATTGCTAAGTCCCATTCAGCTCCTCTGTGAAACCCTGAGTTTTTGTGAAGCTCACCACAACTTAAATAGATGATGAACATGAAAAGTAATGGATATTTCTTTGGTTGCCTGTATCACAGAGCTTATCCAGGGTCATCTTTCCTCAACCTAAAAATGCTGTGATTCATCACCCTGTTAAAAAGGGTGAGCAGGCTTGGCGTCTGTAGCTCAGCAGCTAGGGTGCCGGCCACATACATACACCAGGGCTGGTGGGTTCAAACCCAGCCCAGGACCTGCCAAACAACAATGATAACTATTAAAAAAAAAATAGTCAGACATTGTCACAGGCACCCATAGGTCCAGCTATTTGGGAGGCTGAGCCAAGAGAACCACTTAAGCCCAAGAGTTTGAGGTTGCTGTGAGCTGTGACACCACCGCACTCTACTGAGTGCAACATAGTGAAACTCTGCCTAAAAAAAAACAAAAACAAAAAAAGAAGGGGTGAGCAATAGAATATAACCCAAATCTCATTTGAAATTTTCTGATAGGTAGCTCTTAACAATATGCCTGAATAATATACACATTTTTATGTATGTGTAAATATGATAAAATGAATAAAGTAAATATAAAATTAGAAAGCTGAAAAGGAACACAAATGGACAATGAAGAGAAAAGAAATGATAAAAGTAAATGTGCACATAAATCAAACAGACAATATTAACAAGTTAGTCAACAAAATTAATCATTTTTCTGTAAAGTCCAATGAAATAAACCTCTGGAAAAAAATTAGAATCACACTATGAATATCAAAATCTAATGTGGTACTAGTGGTCCTCACTGATATAATGGGCCAAGAAGAATGCAAGTTGCATGCCATAAAAAGTTTCTGAATATCATAAACGTGTGTATTTCATATATAAATGGATGTATTCAGATATAGATGTAGACACATGTATGTATATACATATATATATATCTCAGTGGGAGAAAAGGTGATATTATTTGAAAGCAATAGAGCAGTATGCCTAGAAAACGCACCTGAATATATGAACGTATACTAGAATTGATAAGCAGTTCAAAAAGGTGATGGAATAAAAGGCTAACATTTGGTTGTTATGCAGCAGTGGTAACCAATTAGAAAATCCTATGCTAAAAGAACATTCTATTCATAGAAAATCATAAATGCCTTAGGCATCAAAATAACAGGAACTCCATAAAACTATATGGGTAAAATGGTGACCTGCTGCTAAAGGACCCCACATAAATAGCTAACAAATGGCAGTAGCATATCATGATTTATACGTGCAGACTCAAATCATGAAGATGTTAATTCTTGAGAAAATAATCACCAAATTCAATACATCTCAAAATCTTAACAATATCTTTCATACATAATGAAAACCTTATGTGAAAAACCCATAAAATGAGAAAGTTCTGCAAAGAAATAGTTACTCCAGATATCAGTGTTAACCTTTTCTTTGAATACTTCTAATATTCTTTGAATCATGAAGAATATTATTTATGTATTACTTGTATTAATTTTAAAAATACTCCAAATAAATAGAAAAATCTAAGAATGAAGAATGGAGACTCACAGTATGAGAAAGATATTTCAACCACAAGGAGCGCTAGATAACAAATTCTGTGTTACTGTAGCTGTTAATTTCAAACAGAGGCTTAAAGGCCTATCTTCCATGGGCTGTCATCTGTTCTGTAATCTCAGCAGAGAGTGGATGTTTCATTTGGAAGAAACGACCCCTCGTTCTCCCTATCACTGGGAGAGACTCAGGAATGCTACAAGTAATGACTTCTGACTCTGAGAAACAGAGATAGCCGAGTACAGGGAAGCATAACTGCCCAGAATTATTATATTTTTTCTGTCTTATTCTTGTTGTGCTATCAATGGGCATTGATAACTCATATTCATACTACAAAACACAATGAATGAAATTCTACCGAAAGTGCCTTTATTTCAAATAAAATTAAAATGTAAAATAGAAATACTAAAGAAAAAGAAAAGAAAGAAAAAAAAAATTCTGTGATTAGAAAATAAAACCGGCTCGGTGCCTGTGGCTCAATCGGCTAAGGGGCCAGCCACGTACACCGAAGGTGGCGGGTTCGAATCCCCAGCCCGGGCCCGCCAAACAACAATGATGGCTGCAACCAAAAAATAGCTGGGCGTTGTGGCGGGCGCCTGTAGTCCCAGCTACTTGGGAGGCGGAGACAGGAGACTTGCTTGAGCCCAGGAGTTGGAGGTTGCTATGAGCTGTGATGCCATGGCCCTCTACCCAGGGGGACAGCTTGAGGCTCCATCTCAA
>CAUYQV010077283.1:0-20565 GCA_963574575.1 Galagoides demidoff
ATTCTAGGACACACTGTACATTTAAATATTAATTTTGGGGGAGGTGGGAGGCACTATCACATGAAAGGCACTCATCAATTGTAAGATACATCCCAATTTCAGAATTCTAAGCTGCGAAAAAATAAAGATTATCTTCATGGACCAATAAGGCCTTGGAGATGCAAAAAGGTTTGAGTAATGTGCCCAGCTCACACAGTTTATAAATGGTGGAGCTGGTATTCAAACCCAGTCTGCTTGATCCTAGAACTCAAGGTACTGGCAGATGGCCCAGTGATTTCCCCTCCTTCCTCTTGTCCCCATCCTCTGGCCAGCTGGTTGGCCCAGGTATGCACTTGATCTCCAGTTGTTCCAAGCATCTTCTTTCTCCCAGGAATGATTGGTGCTCAGCGAGACTGAACCTGCCTGGGACGCTGAACTAGGATACCAGGGAGGGGCAGAGCCATGACAGGCTAGAGCCTTGGACAAGCTGAAGTATGAGGGAGCAGACTCTGCATGGGAGGAAACAGCTTGAGGGCACTGAGAAGGTGAGATGGAGAGAGCGACTAGCTCCAGGGGCTTTCTCACTCTCTTTCCTTCAGAAGAGTTCTAGAACGTCCTCCTAAGGCAGGGTACAGTGGCTCACCCCTGTAATCCTAGTGCCCTGGGAGGCCAAGACAGGAGGATCCCTTCAGCTCAGGAGTTTGAGACTAGCCTGAGTAAGAATGAGACCTTATCTCTACTATCAACAGAAAAAAATTAGCTAGGTGAAGTGGTGTGCTTCTGTAGACCCAGCTGCTCATGAGGCTGAGGCACAAGGATTACCTGAGCCCAGGAGTTTGAGGTTGCCGTGAGTTTGTGATGACACCATTGCACTCTAGCCTGGGTGACAGAACAAGACGCTTATCTCAAAAAAAAAAAAAAAAATCACCTGAATGAAAGTAATAACATTTATGTGCCAGGCACATGCTAAGCCTTTCCTTGCATGGTCGCTGTGGTGCTCAGGACAACCCCATGGCAGGCTCTATTCTCATCCTATCTTAGAGCAGAGGACACAGGCCCACTTGGATCTCAGAGCTGGAAAGTGGCAGCCCTGGATTCAGACTCGTGCAGTCTCCGCCCAGAGCTGTGCTTCTCATTTCTACATAGCCCCACTTTGAGATCCTTAGGAACAATACCAACAAACAAACCCCAAACCACCTTTTTATTTTTGTTGGTTTGCAGGAGTCTCTGATCCTTGCCTCTAAGCAATCCCGCCTGGAACAGAAGTGTTCACAAAGGATTTTGTTTTCCCCTCTGGGTTTATCCTGTTTGACTAGAGTGTCAGTGACAACATCTGCTTTGTATTTTCACAGAGTCTTTTTCAAAGCATGTACTCAAAGCATGGCTGACAATTTGGTTTCGGGGTTGAGTGAATACGTTTTAGTTCTCTGATAATCCACATGGTGAGGGGATGTGGTGACTGTAAATTGTCCGGATTCATCTGAGCAGTCTGTGCCCCAAGACCAGCTTCTTAACACCCTCTCTTCCCCTCACTTGATGGATGAATCCATTTGAACAGCATTTCCCACTTCCACATAATTTATTTGCTAATTCACGTGCTCCGTCAGCATCCGGGCACTTACTGAGCACCTCCTCTTTCCTAGGCATTGTGCTGGCGACCAGGGAACTCCCACAACAGCGTCCCTGGTGTCAAGGAGCTCACAGAGCGTGGTGTCGGGAGGATGGTAGGAAGCAAGAAGGTCACTGATGAACCCCGTGGCATCCCAAGAGCGATCACAGAAGCAAGCATAAATGTGACAAGGCCCCGGAAGAGCAGCATGTGCTTCAGACTGTGGGTTCTAGCAAGGGTTCCAAGTCAGGCGACCATGGGGCTGAAGGACGAAGGTAGGGGGCTGCTAGCTACACAAAGAGTGGGTGGGGAGGTGGGAAGAGTCTGAAGCAGACAACAGTGAAGATCAAAGTCAAGAGAAAGTTAGGAGAACTGCAAGTCACCCAGAGTTGCCAAAGCACAGGCTGCATGGGCATGTGGACAGAGAATGACCAGGTGATTGCACCCACAAGGGCTTCAGAGGACAGACTGAGGAAGGGCCTGCTGACAAGTGAAGGAATCTGCATTCTATTCTTAAAAGCAGGAAGAAACCAGGAAAGGAGTTGAGCAGGGGAGGGTTGCTGCTGGGCTGAATCCTGATAGTGGCAGTGGGGTGGGTGGAGGAGGTGGCATTTCTACTGTCAGCAAATCCAGGTGGGAGGTGATACTCTCACCCAGGAGGGCAGTGACAGTGGGAATGAAGCAGAGAGAACATGTCTGAGAGACGTGTGGGAGGCGGAATTGGCTGAGTTTGGTTGAACAGAGCAAGGTTGGAGGAGATGGAAGGCATTCTTCATGCTGAGGTCAGTGACTCAGGTGGCTGTGCAGTGGTGGCCTTGGCCTTGTTTACTGAGATGGTGATAGAGGTGGTGAAGCAGGCAAGGGCTGGGAGGCTGGGATGGGGAGGATGAGTTTAGATTTGAATATGCTGAAATAGACCTGCCTGTGGGACATTTAGGGGAATGGTAGATATTTGGGGACAGGTGAGAACCGGAGACCTCAGTGATCAGAGAGCATCCTACCACTGCCTTGGGAGTGAGATATGATGCCAGTGTGTAAGGAAAACTGCTTTGCTTATCTTAGGCATCTTGGATCTTTCTAACAGAGATTTTTATTTGGAAAATGCCCCCGTCTGTTTTGGGGACATGTCATTGTAGCTGCACCCAGTACTGACAGTTTGGGTACATCTTCCTGCCCATTTGGATGTCACATGTCAGAGCTGATGTTGAGGATTTTGCTTCCTTGCAGTTTATCGATACATTCCTTGCATTTGAGATCCATAGTCCTCTGGCCATCACCAAGTCAACGGGATTCTAATATTCCTTTCCCTGATCCAACCAAAGCTCTTTGTAAATTGGACTCAGCAGGAGTAAGTCCAGTGACCTCATAAATAGTGGAAATGATTGCAAATCAGAATTCATATATGTTCCCAACTCAGTGGGTATCCTTCTCCCCCACAAAGGAAGCAATCATCGCTTTCAAATTTCTGTTTGCCCTTTTACTCAGCTATGTTGGAAGAAAATATATAGAGAGATTTTGCTCTATAAGCCTGAAAGGTCCACTTCCTCCAACCTAAAAAAATAAAAGTCCTGTGTCTGGCCCTGTGTAGTCAGGGCGTCCCACCTGAGGAATAACCAGAGGTGTGAGGGGCTGGCTGGGGGCTCACCAGAATGTTCTTCCCCGGGTAGGTACTTGGGGAAATATTTCATACTCAAAGAAGCCCTTAAAAATTGCATAGCAGATACTTCCAATGCTCTGTCATTGTCAGTGTTTTCCCCTCCTCTTATGGCACATATTTCCCTGGCAGAGATAGGACCCTGTGATCATTTTTGCCCAATGAACATGGGCAGAACCCCTTTCTGGGGTTGGCCCCTCATGACCCCCTCCATGTTTTCTCTTTCTTGTTTTCTGGCTTTTGCAGTGATTCAGAAGAGGACTTAGAGTCCCTAAAAGATGACAAAGTAACTAAATGAAGTGAGCCTGGGTTTCTGAATGACTGTGTGGACCAGAATCCCACCGATGGGCCTGCATGATACATTATTGTGGAGGAGAAATAAACCTTCCTTGTATTTCAACACTGAGGTTTTGGAGTAGTTTGATGTGAGGGTTAGATTGTTCTTTCTAATACACATTTCTTTGCTGAGTACTATTTTGAGAGCCTTGATTGAGTTTGTATGGGAAAGGCTTCTTTTCCCTCCCTCCTTTCTTCCCTTACTCTCCTTCTGCTTTTTCCTATAGAGAAATGTATGAATCTGGTGGCTTCTGGCTTTAATGCACGCAAGGTACCTAAGGTAGAGTGAGGGCAAAGAGATTGCTTTGGAGAGAGCCCTGGATTCTCATCCTGCTTATAACTTTTACTAGCTGACAAATCAGTTGGGTGCAATCTTAGTTTCCTCACATGTATAATGAGCAAATGTAAATAAGAGGGGTTGCTGTGAGAATTAAGGAGATCACATATATGAAAGCACAGTCTTATAAACTGTAAAGTTCTGTATTTTGTGGATTGCGATCAGGGAAGTAGGAGGATGTTAAATTGTTCCTCAGTGATTCCCTCTTCATTCACTCACTCTGTTCTCTTGCCCTCCCTCGGCAGTTCCAGGCATCCACTTTCTTTTCGTGAAAGCACCAACATGGTATCCCAAATTCTATCATGTTTCACTGGTGGAAATATTCCTTGGATAGCACTTATAGAAAATAAAGTTAATTTTGCCCCTCTCAATGCCTTTTTCTTCTTCTTTTAGTGGTTGCTAGATTTATGGGAAGCAGAATTCATAAGTAGAGTTAATAAGTCAATTAAATTTCATTTAGTTTATGAAAACCCTCCATTTGAAAACCTCCCAAGAAATAAAACTACATCTATTCACACAAATTGCAACACTTTTTTCCCCCAGAATAAACAATTTCTTTTTGTGTTTTATTGTTTTTATGTCCTAAAAGGACAGAGAGATTCACCAGTCTTGGAATTTCCATAATTTAAGAGCAATCATTTGCTTTTTCTAATTTGTCCTAATGAGCTCACATTTTTTCTTTATCAGACTCATTTTCTCTGGCAAAAGGTCATCCCGGGCAATCATCCATGTCTGCTGGGTATAAATTGTTTTCATAACAATTTTCATTTGCCTTGGAAAATGTGCCAGGCTGAAAACACAGCCACTTTGTATCTATGACAGTGTACCTCGTACTTCCCCCATTTGCTTTGCTATATCAGCCTTTCAAAGAGTAATAAGCTATGGAATTAGTAATGTTAGCTAGTGATGTGGACTGACAGGACTGCTTCCCTGCTGAAGGTTTTGCTCACAGTCTCAGCCTTCCAGTATGAGGCCATTGCCTTGCCTCCTCTCCCTGGCTTGCCCATGGCTCCAGAGTCCACTGTTGCTCCCCTCCCACCTTGTAGGCCTTAGACTTGGACACCAATTTCTCTTTCCCCTGTGTCCCCTTGTTGAAGGCTGCTCAGGTCCATTTCCGTCTCTGTCCCCAGCTCCTGGAGGTCCTGGGCCAAACCTGGGATGCTGGAATAGTCAGACATGACTCAAAAACCACTACATTTAATATTTTATTTTAATTCTCCAAGCACTCAATTCTACTGATTCATTCGTTCACTTAATAAATAGTACCAGGCTCCAATCTGTCGCAGGCACTGAGCACAAAGATACAAGAGGTCACATTCCTGCCCACAGGCTGTTATAGTCCAGTAGATGGACAATTTATAGGAAATTATATGGCCATTGTGGACAGTGTGGAAATGGAGCAGGAGCAGAGTGCTAAGCTCAAACTCTTGGGCTCAAGAGACCCTCTTTCCTCAGTTTTTCTATTTTTTCTTTTTTAAGTAGAGGTGGAGTCTTGCTCTTACTCTTGCTCAGGCTGGTCTTAAACTCCTGAGCTTGAGCAATCCACCTGCATCAGCCTCCCAGAGTGCTGGGATTACAAGCATGAGCCACTGTACCTGGTCTTGAAAATCTTAAAAATAAAAATTTGAAAATTATACAGTAAAATTGACTTTTTTCTTTCAGTGTTCAGTTCCATGAATTTTAACACAAGTAATAGATTCATGTAACCATGGCCACAGAGTACAGAACATTCCCATCACTTCCCCAAATCCCCCTGAGCTACCCCTTTGGCATCACACGGTCTCCAGCCCCATAATGTCTGGCAACACTCATCTGTTTGGTGTTTCTAAGAATGTCAGATAAATGGAATCATGCAGTGTGCAACCTTACGTGATCGGCTTTCCTCACTTAGCACAATGTCTTTTAAGAGTCATCCAAGTAGTATTTATTGGTAGCTTGTTCTTTTTTACTGCTGGGTAGTTTTCCACGGTATGGATGTACCACCGTTCATCTCTTCATTCAGTGAAGGACGTTTGAGTTGTTTCCAGCTTTAAACTGTCACAGAAAAAGCTGCTGTGAACATTTGCACGTAGGTTTTTGTGTAAGCATTAAGTAATAATAAGTAATGCCCATAGGTAGAGTTGCTGATGGAGTGTAATGTTTAACTTAATAAGAAACTGCCAACCCTTTTCCCCAAATGTCTGTGCCTCTTTGCATTCCCAGCAGCAATTTGTGAGAGAGCCAGTTGTTCCTGAACCTTGTTAGCACTTAGTATTGTCAATATTTTTTGGTTTAGCCACTTGATGGGTATGAAGTATTATTTCTTCATATTTCTTCATTATTTCTTCATGCTTTTAATTTGCTTTTCTCTGATGATGAGTGATTTTTGAACATCTTTCCATGTCTTTGTTTGACTTCTTTATACTCTTTGATGTATCTGTTCAAACCCTTTGCCTATTATTACATTTTGAGAGTTTTTTATTCCAGATGCAAATCCTATGTCAGACGTATAGTTGGAAAATACTTTTTCCCAGTCTATAGCTTACCTTTTAATTATCTTGCTAGTGTCTTTGGCAGAGCAAAAGTTTTACATTGTTATGAAGTCCAGCTTATCAGTTTTCTCTTTTGTGGATCATGTCTCTGGTGTCATTTCTAAGTGCTCCTTGTATTTTAAATTTTTTAGTAGCCATTTAAAAAAAAAAGTAAAAGGATATAGGCAAAATTTATGTTAATAACATATTTTATTTAACCTAATATTTCCACTATACTGTACTTTCAACATGCAAACATTTAAAAAATTATTAAGGAGATATTTATTCTACATTCTTTGTACTTCACCTTCAAAATCCATCGTGTATTTTATACCTATAAGTCATCTTGATTCTGGCTGGCCACATTTCAGGTTCTCAGTAATCGCAAATGAGCCCCATTATGGTGGCTCAGGCCTATAATCCTAGTACTCTGGGAGGTGGGTGGATTGGTTGAGCTCAGGAGTTCAAGACCAGCCTGAGCAAGAGCAAGACCCTATCTCTACTAAAAATAGAAAAACTAGATGGGTATTGTAGCAGGTGCCTGTAGTCCCAGCTATTTGGGAGGCTGAGGGAGAAGGATCACTGAGCCCAGGAGTTTGAGGTTTGTGTGAACTAGGCTGGCACCATGGCACTCTACCCAGGGCAACAGAGAGGCTGCCTCAAAAAAAAAAAAAAAAAAGAGCCACACACGGTTAGCAGCTACAGTATTGGGCAGCACAGAACTAGCCCATGTGATAAGTTCTCAAACGTGATGGTTGGCAACTCTTAGCCCTCTCAATCACATTAAGTGTACTAAAGGGGAAGCATCAAAGATTTAGGGAGGCCATTTGGGGGAGCAATTTCTTGGGGGAGCAGTTTCTTCAGAGAAAGCTGTGCTGTGGGTTCTACTCCTCATCCCCCGGAAGATTTGGGACCTGCTCCTTCTTCTTTTTTTTTTTTTTTTTTGGAGACAGAGCCTCAAGCTATCCCCCTGGGTAGAGTGCCATGGCATCACAGCTCATAGCAACCTCCAACTCCTGGGCTCAAGCGAGTTTCTTGTCTCAGCCTCCCAAGTAGCTGGGACCACAGGCGCCCGCCACAACGCCTGGCCATTTTTTGGTTGCAGCCATCATTATTGTCTGGCGGGCCCGGGCTGGGGATTTGAACCCGCCACCTTAGGTGTATGTGGCTGGCGCCTTAGCCGATTGAGCCACAGGCGCCGAGCCGACCTGCTACTTCTTAATCTTAAACCAGAGAGAGAAACTTTGGAAAAGGAGGCTACTGAGCTACAAGCCCAGGGGGAGGGCTAGGGCTACTTGCCTTTTCCTTCAAGTCTTGAGAAAGGGCTTTGTGGGGTCACTTGTACAACTTAATATACCCTGGGGGGGGGGTGTGTAACAAAAAAAGTGTATGCATTTTAAGCAATCATGTTGGAAATAAGATTCATCATTCCCCAAAAGTGTACAAATTGCAGGTGAAATAGATGTGTGTAGCATGTCTAACACACTTGACTGGTCATGGTTGGTGCCTTCAATTCAAATCGGAAAAGTAATATATGGATAACGTCTCTTAAATTGGGTATTGGGTTTTGGCCCCCTCTGTATATCCCTTTCACCATGAGGGATATAGTAAACTGCATCTGATTTACATCTAGGAAACATCAAAGTCAAGAGACTGGCTGAGGCAGGCTATGATGGCCTACTAGAGGCCATCGCTAGGGATAAAGAATGCAAGAGGGTTTCCCAAGAATGTGCAAAGGAGAGAGGAGAGCCACCTGGAGGGACCAAAGGACCTCAGCAGGGAGAAGGTGGAGGTGCCACCCAGTGACTGGCGTAAGCCAAGATACATGTGTCCTAGTCAGAAGAACTGCAGCTCAAAGAGAGTGGTGTCTCCAAAGAACCCAGGAGAGAAAGGAAGGACGTCAGTTTTATTTTATTTATTATTTATTTATTGTTTTTTTGAGACACACTCCCATTTTGTGACCCTTGGTAGAGTGCTGTGGCATCATAGCTCACAGCAACCTCAAACTCCTGGGTTCAAGCAATCCTCCTGCCTCAGCCTCCTGAGTAGCTGGGACTATAGGCGCCCACCACAACACCTGGCTATTTTTTAGAGATGATGGTCTCCCTCTTGCTCAGCTGGTCTCAAACTCCTAAACTCAAGCAATCCACCTGTCTTGGCCTCCCAGGAGTGCTGGATTACAGGCATGAGCCACTGAGAAGTGAGCTTTAAATGTCTGCTCAGTTGGGGAATAGCAATGCTAGGTCTCCATGGACCTGTCAAAATAGACCAGCCTGGCTCCCTTTCTTCTTTCTCTTTGCACTTCATCCCTGGAGAGGTCCAAAAGGGGTCAAAATTAGCAAATTGGAGAGGAGGAGTAGAAGGGTAGATGAGGAAAAGGAGAAAGGGGTCTACCATGTCCCTCTTCTCTGATTGTAGGCTTCCTGCCTGTAACAGCATGGAGCGGGCAGAGCAGAAAAGCCCCAATTTAAAATCAGGTTTAGAGGTTTAGTTATTACACGAGATAGGATATTTATTTTAAACTATTTTGGGACTTAGGTCTAAGACTGTGCTTCTCACCTGCTTAATGTCATTTTCTCATAACTAGTCTCTTGCCTCTAGACCAGTGGTTCTCAACCTTCCTAGTACTGTGACCCTTTAATACAGTTCCTGTGGGTCGCAACCCACAGGTTGAGAACTGCTGCTCTAGACTAAGTCACTTCCTCTGGGATCCATCCTGCTCCCTGACTCTGGGTATAGTTCTTGAACCTCTGCTTTGATCATGCCACATTTCTTCTCAAAACCCCACCATATACAAACCTAGAAGATGCTCCCTCTATTCCAGGCATCCTCAAACTATGGCCCGCCGAGGACATTTATCTGGCCCACTGGGTGTTTTTGCCACCGCTGCCTGTCCTGCTTAGCAGCTGATTGGTCCCCAGGCCCACAGTCGGGGGCCTCCAGCGATCTGAGGGACAGTGAACTGGCCCCCTGTTTAAAAAGTTTGAGGACCCCTGCTCTATTCAGTCCAAAGGTATCCTGCTGATAGTCACAGTCGGGGGTTGACAGTGGTGGTGATGAGACAAGGAATGGCAGAGAGTGTACCTGTCTCAGCTGCTCCTGGGACCCTTCCCCAGAAGGTCCAGAGAGAGTTTAGTTTGCTTGCAATGAGAAAAATCCTACACATTCTCAACTGAAATTTATCAATTAGAAATGTTGAAACATCATTAGATTGTCATTGAGTAAAAATAACCCATCAATCAATCGTCAAATGTATTTGATGGAAAATAAAAGAGACACTAGACTGGGTGATTTATTCACTAAATATTTACTGAACCAAGCCTTGTGCTAAGGAGCTGAAAATAAAGTAGGAGTTAGGACAGTTAAATTCATGAACTCAATCTACAAAAAGTGCTACATACCTCACTGCTGAATATTACTATGGTCACCTTCAAAGTCCTCCCCTTGGCCATCTGGTGACCATAATGATATTCAGCATTGAGGTATGTCGCACTTTTCTAGGAAGAGTTTGCAAACTTAATTGTTTTACCTCATCCATTCATGCCAGTGCCTGCCTTCATGGAGTTCACAGTTTATTAGGTGAGATGTAAGCAAGAAATTCCAGTGAAGAGTGCGGATTGTTACGATAGAGGAAGCCCCAAGCGCGTTGATACCCACAGCAGAGACAAGGTTTAGAAACCTTACGACTTGGCGGTTCTAGCATTCTAGGATTAATTCTAGAATCATACACATGCTTGGAAAGGAAATACGTATCAAAGGGGCCTAGGCCTCAAGAGAAATAGAAAGAAATAGTAACACAAGGTAGAAAAATAATAAGGAAGGTAAGTAAGGGCAAGAAAAGAGCTGTCCATGATAAGTGGCAAAACCGGGATTACATACTTCAATCATGGAAGAAAAAAAGGGATCCAAGGGTTATCATTTGTTCTTTAAATCACTTATTAATCCTCCATGGTGAGTATAGAACACTTATATTTTCCAGATCACAGTTAAAAGTGGATGTTAATTTGATGAAGCCCTCCTGTGAGGGGGGCAAGAAAATGCCTCTTAGATAACCCAAGAGGTTACAGTTATTTGTCCTGTAGGGCGTTGGTCAATTTTATATGTAACCTAACAAACTTACTCTAATAATCCTTTATTATTAAATTGCTTACGAATATATGGCTCTTCAGGATCTCTGAGGCCTCCTACATGTTACCCACAATTCCCTATCATTTCTCTCTGCTCCAGCGGCTCAAGATGCTGAAAGGAAAGAAGGCCCAGGGGAAGCAGGTGGCCTCGGCCGCCACTGTGGTGAAGAAGCAGGAGGCCAAGAAGGTAGTGAATCCTCTGTTCGAGAAAAGGCCGAGAAACGTTCGACATCCAGCCCAAGAGGGACCTCACCCTCTTTGTCAAATGACCCTGCTACATACATCCTGTTGCAGCGGCAAAGAACCATCCTCTACAAGAGGCTGAAAGTACCTCCCGCCATTAATCAGTTCACCCAGGCCTTGGACTGCCCAACAGCTACTCAGCTGCTTAAGCTGGCCCACAAATACAGACCAGAAACAAAGCAAGAGAAGAAGCAGGGACTGTTGGCCCGGGCTGAGAAGAAAGCTGCGGGCAAAGGGGATGTCCCCACTCAGAGACCACCTGTCCTTCAAGCAGGGTTAACACTGTCACCACTTTGTTGGAGAACAAGGCTCAGCTGGTGGTGACTGCACATGATGTGGATCCCACCGGAGCTGGCTATCTTCCTGCCTGCCCTGTGTCGGAAGATGGGGGTCCCTTACTGCATTATCAAGGGGAAGGCCAGGCTGGGGCATCTCATCCACAGGAAGACCTGCACCCCTGTGAGCTGGGCTAAGCTGGTGGAAGCATCAGGACCAATTACAACCACAGATATGATGAGATCCGCCATCACTGGGGAGGCAATGTCCTGGGTCCAAAATCTGTGGCTCACATTGCCAAGCTGAAAAAGGCAAAAGCTAAAGAACTTGCCTCTAAACTAGGCTAAATGTATACTGTTGACATCTATGTACATAAAAATAATAAATATTCTTCAAGCAAAAAAAAATTTCTTGTTCATCTATCTCTGTATTTGCCTAACTTTCTATAAGCAGGTACTATTACATTGCTCTAAAAAAGCTAGTAGGACCACATGATCCAGCAATTTCACCACTGAGCACGTAACCAAAAGAAAGGAAGCAGAATCTCAAAGAGGTACCTCACGCGAGTTCACAACTGCATTATTCACAATAGCTAAAAAAAAGAAGCAATCCAAGTGTTTATCAATAGATGACTGGATATATAAAATGTGGTATATACGTGCAATGGTATACCATTCAGCTTTAGAAAGGAGAGAAATTCTGACACATGCTACAACGTGGATAAACCTGTTATGCTCAATGAAGTAGGCTACCTGCAAAATGACAAAAATATAGTATAATTTCACTTTGTTTTCCCCTTCCTTCACCTCCAAAAACGTATAATTCTACTTATTTAAGTGCTCAGAGTAGTCAGGTTCCATCAGACTGAAAGCAGAATGATGGCTGCCAGGGGCAGGGGAGAGAGTCGGGGAGTTACTGTCTAAGGGGTGGAATTTCAGTTCCACATGATGAAAAGTTTCTGGAGATCAGATGTTCAACATTATGAATATTCTACTACTGAACTGTCTGCTTTAAAATGGTTAAATGGGAAATTTTAGGTTATGCGTATTTTATCTCAAGTAAAAATTTTTTTAAATTAAAAGACTCATCTACAAAAACAACTTAAAAATTAAAAGAAAACAAAGGCTCGGCACGTATAGTACAGTGGTAACAGTGCTGGCCACATACACTGAGGCTGGAGGATTCAAACCCGGCCCAGGCCAGCTAAACAACAATGACAAATGCAACAAAAAATAGCCAGGCATTGTGGCGGGTGCCTGTAGTCCCAATTACTTGGGAGGCAGAAGTAAGAGAATTGCTTAAGACCAAGAGTTGGAGGTTGCTGTGAGCTGTGACACCATGGCACTCTACCGAGGGCAACATAGTGAAACTCTGTCTCAAAAAAAAGCAAGAAAAAAACTTGATAGGAGTTTCTAGACGTTTATCTATATTAGATTATAGACTTCAGGGGTTGTCCACTGAAGACATTACTAGAACCAAAGGTCTCAAAAACAGAATGGTTATTTCTCTCAGTTATACATTCCTGAATGAAGATGACAAAGCATTAGTAAAGTTAAAAGTTAATCTTAATTTTAATTGAGTTATGGCAAGAACCTAAATACTAACAATATTGCATTTTGAATACGGTATATTAATATGAGATGATGAAATCCCAGTTTCTCACCACTTTAAAGATTAGAAGCTTCATGGCACCAATACAACTTTTTAACTCAAAAGCTCAAAGGAAAAGAAAATAGCAACATTCTCCAAATAGTAGCATTCTGCCTATTTAAGGCCTTTAGATCAAAATGATTTGAAAAATCCTTCTGCTATAATTTACATATACTTATTACCAATATCCAGGGCCCTAAAAGTAGAAGGAAGTGTTTGATTCTGGGAAAACTTTTAGTCTCCTAATGGGCACATTATAACCAAGAGTCACACTTGAATCTTTTATATATTATTTTAATGAGAACTTCTAGAAGTTTTCTATACAAAGAAAACATTTTTTTTTAATTGTAAGAAAATCATATTGACTTTACCCGGCTTCTTTCTGAAAAAAAAAACTTGATATTTATGCTTTTTATCTTAGCTGATTATAATATGATCATGCATTTTAAATGTATTTCTTCTACTTTATATATCTTAAAGAAACTAACTTTTTTTTTTTTTTAAAGAGACAGAGTCTCTCTTTGTCACCCTTGGTAGAGTGCTGTGACATCACAGCTCACAGCAACCTCTAGCTCTTGGGCTTAACCTATTCTCTTGCCTCAGACTCCCAAGTAGCTGGGACTATAGGCACCCACCACAACACTCGGCTATTTTTTTGTTGCAATTTGGCTGGGGCCGGGTTCAAACCCACCACCCTTGGTATATGGGCCTGGTGCCTTACTCACTGAGCCACAGGCATCGCCCAACTCTGACTTTTAAGTAACTTTCTATTTTACTTAATAGTTTCTACTACATGGTATTTTTAGGACAGAATTTTCATTTCTGAGATTTTTCTCCATTAAGAGAAAATACAGTAATTTAAACTCAGAATTTTAGGCCAGGCATGGTGGCTCCTACTTCTAATCCAGCACTCTGGGAGGTTGAGAAGGATGGATTGCCTAAGCTCATGAGTTCAAGACCAGCCTGAGCTAGAGCAAGACCCCCATCTCTAAAAACAGCCAGGCACTGTGGCAGGAGCCTGTAGTCCCAATGACTCAGGAAGCCGAGGCAAGAAAATTGCTTAAGGTTCAGCGCCTGTAGCTCAGCTTCAAACCCAGCCCAGGCCTGCCAAACAACAATGACAACTACAACAAAAAAAGTAGCCAGGTGTTGTGGCAGGCACCTGTAGTCCCAGCTACTTGGGAGACTTAGGCAAGAGAATCGCTTAAGCTCAAGAGTTTGAGGTTGCTGTGGGCAGCGATGCCATGGCCCTCAATGCCACGGCACTCCTACTGAGCAACAAAATGAGACTCTGTCTTAAAAAAAAAAAAAAGGTAAATTCAGAATTTTCTGAGACCACTTTCAACCATGTTGAAAAATTTTAGTAACTATCAATGTAAAACTGCCACAAAATAAAAAACTGAAATATAAAATTGTGACTAAATGAAAGATTTCAAAAAGGCCAGTGGTTCTCAACCATCCTAATGCTGCAATGTATTTTCATTGTTAAAAAGGGACTGAGACCCACAGGTTGAGAACCACTGCTTTAGACTGTTTAAATAAAGTATACCTTAAAATATAGTGCTATATATCTGTAAAAAAACAAAAAAGAGATAGAAGCTCATATAATTCTCTACTATAGGTGTTCAGAAAAAGGAAAACAAAAATATTCTAACATTTGCATGGATACCCGTAGAACACAGAGAAAGCCACACAACAAACTAGTAACCCTGGTTTACCTCCAAACAGGGGGAACAAGATGGCTACAAGCAAAAATAGAAAGGAAACTTTCTATTCATAATCTTTTATGCCTTTTCTTTTCTTTTCTTTTCTTTTTTTTTTGAGACAGAGTCTCAAGCTATTGCCCTAGGTAGAGCACTGTGGCATCATAGCTCACAACAACCTCAAACTCTTGAGCTTAAGTATCCTCCCTCTTGCCTCAGCCTCCCGAGTAGCTGGGACTACAGGCCCCTGCCCCAACACCTGGCTAGTTTTTGTACAGAAGAGGTCTTGCTTTTGCTCAGGCTGGTGTCGAACTCATGAGCTCAAGTAACCTGCCCGCCTCAGCCTCCCAGAGTGCTGGGATTATAGGTGTGAACCACCTCACCCAGCTGCCTTTTCAACTTTTAACCTTGAAACTATAACTACTCCAAAAACACTTTTTTTTTTAAAGTAAAGGCTCCTTCCTACAACTTACTCAGAGAGTAGTGATGTTATTCTTTTTAAGTGCTTAATTTTCTATCAGTGAAATTACTGAATTCCCTAAATCTATTATTTGAAACATAAGAGGAAGTTGTCCTTTTAGGGGAAAATTTTGAGTTTAGCAAAAGACTTAGCACAAAAAAGCCTATTTGGCAAATGGAATTAAGAAAGCAATATAAAGCATTTTCACATAGGTACATATGGATAACTCTAATTTTCATATAGGTAACAATGATAACTCTAATGTGGTTCTTTTCTGCTGGTCAAGAATAAGATGGTTAGTCACATCATATATAAATGTAAAAGGTATCAATATATTACAAAAAAGAACAGATAGCTAGAAGCTAGTTAATAAGCATAGCATACCCACATGCCAAGTGAGGGAGAATAAAGAACTTCCTTAAACTCTGAGGCCTGACAATTAGGTTCAAGAACACAGCCTAGAAAATGTGTTATGTACCTTGTTGGTGACTATCAGTATGGTCACCTTCGGAAGCGCTCCCCTCAAGAAGCTCTGCACCAACGCCAGTGCCTAGTTCACCCTTCAGAGCACTCTGGGAGCTCTTTTTCTGGAATGGCCATCCAGCTACTGTCATGTGACACACAAAGACATGCAGCACTCAGCAAGATGCTGCCACGTGCCAACACAAACACGGCTGTGAGACACTGATACACCGAGGACAGGAGACCTTACTGAGCTGTGTGTACGGTGCTGCGAACACACGGCGGCAAGTTCGCAAACTTAACTGACAGACCTCATGTGATGACAGCTCTGATGGCTATTCCAGAAAAAGAGTCCCAGAACTGCTGTGAAGGGTGGATGAGATGCTGGTGCCAGTGCACAGCTCTGGGAGCACTGCCAAGGTTACCTATCGTAGTGATACTCGGCAACGAGGCATGCTGCACTTGTTCTAGGATGAGTTAAACTGTGAGACCTCATGAATAATCCTACAAAATAAGAAGAATTACGGCCTATGTGCATAGGTTTATGAACTTTTAGAAAAATGCATGGTCATTCAAATCTTAGAAATTTCGTTTAATATTACTTTCACAGCAACTATTTCCAAGAAAGTATAAATTAACTTATTTTCAATTAACTGAATTTCATTAGTCTTAAGAAAGCGTTCTTATGCTTAAAAAAGAAATCATATCTCCTCTTGAAAAGCAGCAAAGTGGCTTGGTGCCTGTGGCTCAAGTGGCTAAGGTGCCAGCCACATACACCTAAGGTGGCAGGTTCGAATCCAGCCCAGGCCCGCCAAACAACAATGATGGCTGCAACCAAAAAAAAAAAAAAAAAGAAAGAAAAAAGAAAAACAGCAAAGTACAGTAATCCTCCATTATCCACAGTTTTGCTTTCCATGGTTTCAGATACCTATAATCTGAAAATATTAAATGAAAAATTCCAGAAATAAACAATTCTTTAGTTTTACATTGCATGTCATTCTAAGTAATGTTATAAAATCTTGTACCGTCCCACTCCATCCCTTTGTCCAGGGTATCCTCACTGGGTACACTACCCACTCATTTAAGTCACTGACATCGCCTTGGCTGGATGATCCAGGAGCACCTAAAGCAGATGATCCTCCTTTGACAAATGGGAAGCAAGTCCACAGTAGCCTGACGCTAAGTCACAATGCCTCTGTCACACTTTCTACTTCATCTTCTTCACATGAAGAAGGGTGAGTACAGTACAGTAAGATCTTTGGAGAGAACCACATTTGTATAACTTTTATAACATACTGTTATAACTGTTTTGTCTTTAGTTATTATTGATAATCTACTATCATGCCTAATTTATAAACTAAACTTTATCACAGGTATGTATGTATAGGAAAAAACAGATACAGTATATGTAATATCAATAGTACATGTGGGGTTCAATACTATGCATGGTTTCAGGCATCCACTGGGTGGTCTTAAAATACATCCCTGGAAGATAAGAGAGGACTATTATACTGATAATTGTCATTGCTATTTGTTTTGAAATAGGAGTTGTAAGTATTCATAATATAAAAATAACAATCCATAAACAATCACCAACCTGTGTGTAAGTGCAATTCTTCTTTTTACATTTGCCACATGTGAACAAGTCAGTCTGGGTTCCACCTGTCTTGGCCATCTGATGCTCTCTGATGGCTTCTTTGGTCAAGTTTTTCCGCATCTCCTTCAGCTCATCACTAGCCATTTCCTGTTAAGGAGATGGCAGTACCACTCAGTTACAAATACCTTCTATATATGTGTGTATTTACCTATATCCTGAATGCTGTAGTGACTTAATGATTATGACACTGAACTCTAGCCTGGATGACAAAGCAAGACCTTGACTCTAAAAAAAAAAAAAAAGGAATTACAAAAATATATGAATATGAACTAGATATTAAATAATACTAAGGACTTATTTATTATTAGCTTTGTTGGATGTGATAATAACAGTAAAGACATGTAAGAAAAATGTATTTCTAAAGATATCTTCCAAGTACATAGAGGTAAAAGGATAGAATGGGATTTGCTTGCAAATAATTCAGGAAAAAAGAAAAAACATAATAGATTAAAAGGGCAACAAATTCTAGAAAATATATGCAGCTTGAGTGATGGATATAATGGATCTCATTACACTATTCTGCAACTTCGTAAAAGTTTTAAATTATCTTAATAAAGTTTGGAAAAGCTGAATTTTAAGAATTTTTTTTTAGCTACAAGAATCGCTCACTTTATTACACTTTGCAGATATTGTGTCTTTTACAAATTGAAGCTTTGTGGCAACCCTGTGTCGAGCAAATCACCTGGCATCATGTTTCCTACGGCTTGTGCCCACTTCATGTCTGCATCACATTTTGGTAATTCTCAACAGTATTTCAAACTTTTTCTTTATTATTTATGTTGTAGTGCTTTCTGATCAATGATCTTTGGTGTTACTAGTAATTGTTTAGGGGTGCTACAAACTATGACCATACCAGACAGGGAACTTAATCGACAGATGTCATGTGTTCTGACTACTCCATCAACCAGCTGTTCCTCCATCTCTCTCCCTTTCCTTGAGCCTCTTTATCCTCTGAGATAAAATATTGACATTAGGCCAATTAATAACACAGGCCAGCTGCTAGGTCTCATGCCAGCAATCCTACCACTCTGGGAGACTGAGGTGGGTGGACTGCTTGAGCTCAGGAGTTTAAGACCATAAAAACTAGCAGGGGGCAGCACCTGTAGCTCAGTGGGTAGGGCATCAGCCACATATACTGAGGCTGGCAGGTTCAAACTCAGGCTGAGCCAGCTGAAACCACGACAACTACAACAACAAAATAGCCAGGCGTTGAGGCAGGCACTTGTAGTACCAGCTACTTGGGAGGCTGAAGCAAGAGAACTGCATAAGCCCATGAGTTGGAGGTTGCTGTGAGCTATGACATTACAGCACTCTATCCAGGGCAACAACTTGAGACTCTGTCTCAGAAAAAAAAAAAAAAAAACTAGCTGGGAGTTGTGGCAGGCACCTGTAGTCCTACCTACTTGGGAGGCTGAGGCAAGAGGATTGTTTGAGCCCAAGAGTTTGAGGTTGCTGTGAGCTATGAGGATGCCATGGTACTCTACCCAGGGTGACAAAGTGAGACTCTGTCTTAAAAATAAAAATAAATAAATAAATAAATGAATAAATAAAACCTACAACAACCTCTAAATGTTCAAGGAAGAGTAATACATTTCTCTTTAAATAAAAACCTAGAAACAAGTAAGCTTAATGAGGAAGGCCTGTCAAAAGCCAAGACGGGCTGAAAGCCAGGCCTCCTGAGCCAAACAGGCAGCCAAGGTGTGAACACAAAGGAAAGTTCTTGAAGAAAGCTAAAAGTGCTACTCCAGTGAACACACAAATGGTAGGAAAGCAAAACCCTCTTAAGTCTAGATAGAAGATCAAACCACCCACAACATTCCCGTAAGCCATAGATCCTAACTTTCTTCAATTCTATCAAGAAAGGTAGGTTGAAAAAAACTCAGAAGCTAGTAGAGGTTGGTTCACAAGGTTCAAGAAGCCAACTCCAAAAAATTTGCAAACGGCGAGGTGAAGCAGCAAATGATGATGTAATAGCTGCAGCAAGTTATCCAGAAGATCTAGCTAAGAGACCTGATGAAGGCGACTACATTAAACAGTCTTTTACTGGGAAAAGAAAGATACCAATCTAGGACTTCCATGGTTAGAAAGAAGTTGTCGATGGCTGGCTTCAAAGGACAGGCTGAATTTCTTGTTAGGGGCTAAGGCAGCTGCTGACATAAGTTGAAGCCAATGCTCATTTACAAGTCTGAAAATCCTATGGCCCTTAAGAATTTTCATAAATATACTCTGCACTCCACAGATGAACAATAAAGCCTGGATGACAGCTCTTTTGCTTATACCATGATTTATGGAATATTTTAAGACCAATGTTGAGACCAACTGCTCAGAAAAAAAGATTCTTTTCAAAAGATTCCTGCTCGCTGACAATGTACCTGGTCACTCAAGAGCTCTGATGAAGATGTACAAGGAAATTAACATTGTTTCACATCTACTAACACAGTATTCATTCTAGGAATAATTTTGATTTTCAGCTCTTATTACTTAAGAAATACATTTTTTTCTTTTTCTTTTTTTTGAGACAGAGTCTCACTCAGTCACCCTTGGTAGAGGGCTGTGGCATCTCAGCTCACAGCAACCTCAAACTTTTGTGTTCAAGCAATCCTCTTGCCTCAGCCTCCCAAGTAGCTGGGATTCCAGGTGCCTGCCACAATGCCTGGCTATTTTTTAGAGATGGCTCTCGCTCTTGCTCAGGCTGCTCTCAAACTCATAAGCTCAGGCAATCCAACTGTTGGGATTACAGGCATGAGGCATGAACCACTGTGCCCAGCAAAGAAATAGATTTCATAAGCCTATTGTTGCCATAGACAATGATTCCTCTGATGATTGGGTACATTTCAAAGTACACTGAAAATCTTCTGGATAGGATTCACCATTCTAGATGATATTACAAACATTTGTGATTCATGGGGAGGAGGTCAAAATATCCACATGAATGGAGTATGGAAGAAGCTGATTCCAACCCTCATGGATGACTTTGGGGGGTTCAAGACTTCACTGGACTGAGAGAACTAAAAATAGACCTGCCATTTGATTCTGCAATTCCTTTATTAGGTATACATCCAGAAGACCAAAAATCGAATTACAACAAAGATATTTGTATCATAATGTTTATTACACCCCAATTCATAATTGCTAGGTCATGGAAGAAACCCAAATGCCCATCAACCCACAAGTGGATCAATAAATTGTGGTACATGTACACTGTGGAATACTATGCAGCCCTAAAGAAGGATGGAGACTTTACCTCCTTCATATTTATACGGATGGAACTGGAAAATGTTCTTCTTAGCAAAGTATCTCAAGAATGGAAGAAAAAGTATCCAATGTATACAGCCCTATTTTGAAATTAATTCATAGCTTTTATAGGAATGTCATAACCTAATTATAGCCTTAGAATATGGGAAGGGGGTGGGAGGGCAAGAGAAGGGGAGTGGATGGGGGGGAGGGAGGGAGATTGGTGGGGTCACCTCTATGGTTTATCCTACAAGGGTACAAGTGAATCTTTCTAAAAGCAGAGTATGAACGTTTTAACTCAATAACTAAGAAAATGACATGAAGGTTA
>CAUYQV010077284.1:0-19328 GCA_963574575.1 Galagoides demidoff
GGATTGATGGACACTTGGGCTTCTTCCATGATCTGGCAATTATGAATTGGGCTGCAATAAACATTCTGATACAAACATCTTTATTGTAATGTGATTTTTTTTCTTCTGGGTATATACCTAATAATGGAATTGTAGGATCGAATAGCAGGTCTATTTTTAGATCTCTGAGTGTTCTCCAGATGACTTTCCAAAAAGAACGTATTAATTTGCATATCGCTTCTTCGCCTTTTAGCTAAGATCAAGTGTAGTAACTACCAAATTTTCAAATGCTTCCAGAAGGCAGGAAGGCAGGCAAGAGAGAGAAGAGAAAGAAGAGAAGAGAGTATAGAGGATAGGGGAGAGGGAAAGAGAAGAGAGAAAAGGGAAAAGAAAAGATCAGGAAGACGACAGAGTGAAACCCACATCAAAATATTCTTTGCCAAAATCTAACAACAAAGCAAAGCTGGTTCCAAGCCTACATTCCACACGTGGATCTTTGGAAGCAGGAAGCAAGTAAATAAAATCCCGAACAATTTCACTAACACCCCCCTCTTGGAGAGCAGCAAAAGGGAAACAACTTAAGGCAACCTTCGGAGAATAAGTAGAATTTTCCCCAACATTTCCCTGTCCTTCCAGAGAGGGAACAAATGTTGGGACTCCCTAGAGGAAGTTAAGCAGGAAACTCTTCCGTGTGGTTACAGCTGGTAAATAGTCAGACACCACCAGGCCAAAGCTGCTTCTCAATTGGACAGCGTGGAAGGTACACAAGAGCCTTCATTCCCCATAAAGGTAGAAACAGAGTAAGCCTGGGGTAATGTGGTAATCTTTTTTTATTTGTCACAGCAAGTCAACAATAGATATGATTTGAGAATTACTAACATATACAGTTATATGAGTAACCACTGGAAAAACTAAAGATTTGAATTACTAATATATACAGTTATGTGAGTAGCCACCGGAAAAACTCAAAGTAGATTCTCAGTCACCCAAAGCACAAGCAGAGAAACACTACACCAACAGGCTCAAATAACAAAAAAGGAATCCAGGCCCAGCGAGTTGGCCCCACAGTTCCAGCTACAGCAGAAGCTGAAGTGGGAGGATCACTCAAGCCCAGGAGCTCAAGACCATCCTGGAAAAAACAGCGAGACCTCATCTCTAGGAGGGAAAAAAGGCAACAAAACAAATGAACTAGATGGTAAAGTAATAGAATTAGGGCCCAGAATATCTGTCCAAGTGAGACAAATTATTATCATTTTGGCAAAAGGTCACACATGTAGAAAACAAGATTTGGGGGGACATTTGCTCTAGGGGGTGAGAAGACAGGCCAGTTTTTATGTTACAGGAAAAAAACCCACAAATAACCACCCCTGGTACAATCAAAAACGAGGTCAGTTAATTACCCAACCAATCAGAAGGGTTGCCTGCTGCAACCACCACTGCTGTAACCAATAAAAACCCTCACGTCCAGCAACTCAGGGCGCTCAGCACTCTCCCATTGCATTGGGCTGATCAGAGGGTCCAAGCTCAAACTGAGGCTCTTTTGTTTGTTGCATCCGTGTAGGCTCCAGGGTGGTCTTTGGGAATGACAACATCTGGGCACTACATTTGGGGACTTGTCTGGGATTCCCAAGGCCCCCGAGGACTCCGATCCCAAGAGCCGGTAAGTGTCTTTCTGTGTCTGCGTCTGACACGTGTCTTTGCTATCTTAGTGTAGGGCCTGAAAATCTCTATCGGTAGTGCATGGTAAGGCTGGGCAAACACACTGGCAAGCCTCTGGCCAGGGGATCTGGAAGACATTCCAGTCCCCTCTGAATGGGATTTGATCCCTCTGGTTTCTCTGTATGGACGGTGTGGGTCTCTCCCACTAAACGGCAAAAGGCCACGTCCCAGTCTGGTTGCCTCCAGACTCCCGGAGGACTGACTTTGTCTTTCCTGTGTGTGTTGTGTGTGTTTTTGGTTTTGTGTTAGATTGTTTGTACAGGATAGATGGGACAAACACAGACAACTCCCTTGTCTCTCGTCTTACATCATTTTAAAGATTTTAAGAACCGGGCCCAAAACCTGGGTCTTGTAATTTAAAAAAGCAAATTGAAAACTTTCTGTAAAAATGAGTGGCTGACCTTCAGTGTAGGTTGGCCCACAGAGGGGACTTTCCACCTCCCGGTTATTTATCAGGTAAAAGATATCATATACCAGCCACGTAAGGGTCCCCCTGACCAGGTTCCCTACATTACAATGTGGCATGACTTAGTAGAAGATCCTCCTGCCTGGCTGAAGCAAATTTTACCACCCCGGCAGGAACAACCAGGCGAGATTCTCACAGTCCATGAGAAATCTCACACAAAAGAAGTGGCCAAAGCATCCATGCCATCCTACCCTGTTTTTCAGGGTGGCACGGAACCAGAGGCTATGCTCTCTCCCCCCCATATCAATCTCCCACAGGTTCACCACAGCAGGGACCACCCCCCTCCAGGGAGGCAAATGCAGCTGAAAGATCCATGAGCAGCCTGCCTTACATCAGCAGCGGGTCCATCGTGACCTTCCCCAACCAATAGCTGATTCAACTACCCTGCCACTTGGGGCTACAGGACCCCCGGATGAAGATGTGGATCAATCCCTTCACTATTGGCCTTTCGCTACTAGTGATTTGTACAACTGGAAAATGCAAAACCCCAAATTTTCAGAAAAACCAACAACTCTAATTGATTCGTTAGACTCTATTTGATTGTCAGCAATTATTACAAGTGCTTTTTACAACCGAGGAGAGAGAGAATCCAGGCGAAATCCCAGAAGAGAGTCCTGGGTGATGATGGGAACCCTACTACTAATCAGGCATTGACAGCTGCTGCAGTCCCGCTCGTCCACCCACACTGGGACTATAATATGGCAGAAGGTAAGGAGAGACTCTGGGTCTACCGCCAGGTTTTAATGAGGGGTCTCAGAAAAGCGGCTCAGAAGCTGACTAATTTTGCCAAGGTAGGAAATGTCCAACAAGAAAAGACTGAGTCTCCTGCTGCCTTCTTAGAGAGAATCATGGAGGCGTTTTGTACTTACACACCCATGAATCCAGAGGCTGAGGAGAACAAGGCTGCTGTAATCATGGCCTTTGTTAATCAGTCCCAATATCAGAAAAAAGCTTCAGAGAATAGATAGGCTAGCTGAGAAATCTTTACAAGACCTGTTGACAGTAGCAGAGAAAGTATATAACAACTGAGAAACCCCAGAAGAAAAACATGCCTGGACAGTGGCAGCCACCAGCAGAAAACAGACACAAGAATTAGCTAAAATCCTGCTCGCCTCCAAGGCGAGGACCCCCGGAGAACAAGAGCAGAGGCTGCAGAATCTCACTGCAGGTGATGGTAAGGAACCACTGGGAGGGGGCACCTAACGTTACACAAGGATCAATGTGGATAATGCAAAGAAAGTGGACATTGGGTCAAAGAATGCCCAAAGAAACAAGGGCAGTCACTAGATAAAACCCACATACTGAAACTGGGAGAACTCAGCAATTAGGGGAGTCGGGGTTAGGATCCCCTCCCCAAGCCCAGGGTAACTCTAAAAGTGGAGGGGATCCCCATCAATTTCTTAGTAGACACAGGTGCCCAACATTGGTCCTTACAGAAACCCGGGGCAAATTGACCAACAAGAAATCTTGGGTCCAAAGGGCTACTGGGGTGAGACAGTATTCATGGACTATTTGAAGAACTGTGAATCTAGGTGTGAGCCAAGTATCCCACGCATTCATGGGAATCCCAGACTGCCCCTAACCATTGTTGTGCTGAGACTTACTAAATAAGATCGGGGCCCAGATTTCCTTTGAACAAGGAGGAACTCAAGTCACAGACGGGAAAGGCCATCCCATCCAGGTCCTGATGGTACAATTGGAGGATGAGTACCGGCTTCATCAGCAGTCCACCAATATAGACATAAATATGGCTGGCTGGCTTCCCACATACCTGTGAGCATGGGTGGAAACCAGCGGGATGGGCCTAGCTCAACACTGCCCTCTGGTTCTGGTGGAACTCAAGCCCGGGGCCAAACCAGCCCGAGTAAGGCAGTACCCAATGTCGCAGGAAACAAGAAAGGGTATCACGCCACACGTCAGGCACCTCCTTGAGGTAAGAATTTTGGTCCCGTGCCAATCTCCTTGGAACGCCCCCTTGCTCCTGGTCAAGAAACCCCTCACCGATGATTACCGACTGGTGCAGGACCTGAGAGAAGTCAACAGATGGGTAATGGATATACACCCTATTGTACCCAAGCCATACACCCTCCTAAGCTCCCTACCCCCAACCCAGACAAGGTATACCATATTGGATTTGAAAGATGCCTTTTTCAGTCTGTCATTGGCACCACAAAGTCAAAACCTGTTTGCATTCGTGTGGAATGATCCAGAAAAAGGCATCAACGGACAACTGACCTGGACTGGATTCCCTCAAGGATTCAAAAATTCCCCCACTATCTTTGATGAAGCATTGCACAAAGACCTTGATGAGTATTGTAGACACCACCCTAACCTCACCTCCTTCAGTATATGGATGACATCTAAATAGCTGCAGATGATGAATCAACTTGTGTGCAGGAAACACAAGATTTACTCACGACCCTGGGGCACCTAGGATACAGAGCATCCGCCAAGAAGGTACAGATCTGCCAACAATCTGTAAGTTACCTGGGCTATATTCTAAAAGATGGACAGAGATGGCTCTCTGAAGCCAGAAAAGAAGCAATTCTAAGGATCCCCACTCCCACTTCACCAAGACAAGTCTGGGAGTTCCTAGGGTCGGTCAGGTTTTGTAGACTGTGGGTCCCTAAATTCACCGAGATAGCCAAACCCTTGTATGAAGCAACCAAAGGAGGGCAACCTTTTAACTGGACTGAGGATATGGAATGGGCCTTCCAGAAGTTAAAAACCACTCTCCTGACCTCTCCAGCGCTTGGTCTCCCTGACACCACCAAGCCCTTCCACCTTTACGTGGATGAATGCAAGGGGATGACTAAGGGTGTTCTGACCCAAACCTTGGGACCATGGAACTGCCCAGTGGCAGTAGCAGCAGGCTGGCCTCCATGTTTGTGCACTGCTCTGTTGGTCTGAGATGCGCACAAACTGACCCTACGACCAGAACTACTGATAACCACCCCCCACATTGTTGTAGGGGTACTGAAACAATCCCCGGATCAATGGATGAGCAATGCACAGATGACACACTATCAGAGCCTGCTACTGAACCCACTGCAAATCCGGTTCCTATCCAGAGTTACCCTGAACCCTGCCACCCTGCTGCCTAACCCAGAAGCAGACATCCCCCTCCACAACTATGCAGACATTCTAGCACAGGTCCACAGTCTCCGCCAGGACCTGATAGATCAACCAGTGTCAGATGCCAAAGAAACCTGGTACACAGATGGGAGCAGCTTCATACAAGATGGCCACAGGTACGCGGGGGTGGCAGTTGTCTCAGAAACTGAGACTCTCTGGGCAGAAGCCCTCCCGGAGGTGACCTCAGCTCAGAAGGCCAAACTTACAGGTCTAACTATGGCACTAGCCTGGGCAAAAAAAGAAAAATTAATATCTACACAGATAGTCCCGATGCGTTTGCCACAGCCCACATACATGGCGCCATTTATCAAGAAAGGGGCCTGTTAACTGCTGAAGGAAAAACTATCAAAAATAAGCAGGAGATTTTAGACCTACTAACCACCATATGGTTACCGAAAAAGGTAGTCATATTGCCCAGGACACCAGAAACTTGACACCGCCATAGTAAGAGAGAACCACGGGGTGGATCAGGAAGCCAAGAGAGTTGCTCTGGAAGTAGATCCAATATTAGCCCTGTAGCTCCCAGATCCTGGGCCTCCAGAATTACCTGAACACCCAAATTACACAAAACAAGACTTAGCATGGATGCATAAAATACCCATGACTAGATTTGTGCCCGCCGCACTGCGCACCGAGCCGAGCCGCGGGGTTGGCCAAGGGGCGGCTGAGTTGAGCTGGGATGCCAGAAGGGTCATCTGTAAGGAAGTTTCACCATTTGGTATCCCCCTTTGTGGGCCAGAAGGTAGTCAAGACAGGGGGCAGCAGTAAGAAGTTCTGCCCTGCTGGCCTCCAGGCACTGTGGCTCCAGGACAGACAAGTCCACGGAAAGAAATTATACCTTAGATTTGATCCAGATGAAGAAGTGGGGTCCCCTGGTAACAACAACACACTGCCAGAGCATCCATGAAAAGAAACACAGAGGGAAGAGGCCTTGGGGACCAGCAGACAGGGGATCTGTGATGGGGTCTTACATTCTGCAGAGTTTGTTGCTCCCCAGGGAGGTGATGGCTCCGACTGTCTGAGAAGAGACCCCCCTGCAGAAGGACCTGAGAAGTGGCTGCAGATCAGCTTTGGTTTATTGGGCAGTGTTTGGGCAAACGAGTTCCCTAGAGCAAAGAAAGCCAACAAGAAAGGTGATTGGCTCGGCGCCTGTGGCTCAATCGGCTAAGGCGCCAGCCTGGGCCCACCAAACAACAATGATGGCTGCAACCAAAAAATGGCCGGGCATTGTAGCAGGTGCCTGTGGTCCCAGCTACTTGGGAGGCAGAGGCAGGAGACTCGCTTGAGCCCAGGAGTTGGAGGTTGCTCTGAGCTGTGATGCCATGGCACTCTACCCAGGGGGATAGCTTGAGGCTCCGTCTCAAAAAAAAAAAAAAAATCCATTCTCACTCCATTTTCTCCCACCTCCAGTTTTTACATATTAAGTTCTTTACATGCGTCTGATTTTGGGCTTTCTCTTATCTTTGGATCTGCAGTCCTAGAAATCTCTATTTTTAAATGAACATTGGACAATTGTGCAGGTGTCTATAAGCATGCTCATTTCAGCATTGTTTAAAACAGGAAAACCACATATCTAAATATTAGGCATTTAATACCAGTAATAGATTTTAAGTTAAAGTGAAATTGTATGAGCCACATAAATACATATTGCACTGGAAAAGTGGTCATTTGTGTTAAGTTGGAGTGGGATGGGAGCAGAAAAGTGAATTGTAGGTTTATTATCCAACTTTCTTATAAAGTATGCTCATGTTATGCAAACATCTCTGAGAATCTTTCCCTATCTGAATTCATTTTGTTCCTAAAATTAGACAGTGAAAGCTTGGTTAGTGAGTTCAGATAATTGATGGTTGATATCCAAAGAGAGGCACCAATATTATCTCCAAACATTTATCCAAACCTACTTTTCAGTTAATAACAAGAGTAAGAAATACTGTGTTTGCATAGGACAAGTGCAGAAGGTCAAATTTAAGTGATTAGAACCACTGAATGTGAGATTTCAAGGGTTTTTGTTGCAAGTCCCCCAGTGACACCTCTGGTGTGATGACACTTTGAAAAACGGACAAATAACTTTATCAAGTAGCACTTTTTGTTTAAAGTAAAATATAGACCATATTTTTGTTTAAAGTAAAGTATGGACCATCTGCATGCCACCCCCACACAGGGGCCACAGCTAATTTTCTCTGTATCGTTCCAATTTTAGTATATGTGCTGCTGAAGTGAGCACTCAAATAGCACTTAAAGAAATTGCCTTATATGTGAAAGGTGACAAATTAAGTCACATTAGTTTATGGTTCAATTCAACAACTGCACATTGTATCAGGCCTTGCACAGGTGCTGTGGGAGGTAATTCCTCCTAACAAAGCTAGTTTCATAGCACACATTGAAAGATGAACATGGTACAAACAGCTAACACAGTCAGAAAAGTGACCACAACACAAGTGTATAGAGGACGTAGCGATTAACGCACCTGTGAACTTTTGTCCCTCTCCAGTGAAGAGCAATCTCGACTTGCAGCAAGAAAGTTTGCTCGCGTGGTGCAGAAGCTCGGGTTCCCTGCTAGATTCCTTGATTTCAAAATCCACAACATGGTTGGAAGCTGTGATGTGGGATTTCCCATCAGGCTAGAGGGTTTGGTACTAGCCCATCAGCAGTTCTGTAGGTATGACAGCTTTAGAGCTTAACTTTGAGTTTGCCAAGATGTCAAGTTACATTGTGGGCTGCTTATATGATGCATCTTCCAGAGAAAGTGTGATTTTTTTTTTTTTCTTCTGAAGGAGGTGGGCACAGTGGGTGAAAGGGTTAAGATGCCATGCCTGAGGCCTCTCAGGTCATCACACATGCCTGGTCTTTCCAAGTAGTGATTCTTGAATTGTTTATAATCACCTGGACAGCTTATTAACATATTCCTGGCTAGGCTTTGTTAGAGATTTTGCTTGAATTTGCAGGCTTCAGAAGCTCAGAGGTGATGCCACTGTTGCTGGTCAGAGACCTAAAGTTGAGATATGCTGATCTACAGATTTATAAAACTGGCATGCTTGGCTTGTGATGCACTGGGCAAGAAGAAAAGGGGTATGTGAGGCAGGTGGGCCAGCAGGAAGGTGCTGACAGCTGGTGAGGGGAGAAAGGGCTGGAAGAAGATGAAAAAGAAGTGGCTGTAGCAAACTCTGTGAAAGCAATCCTATCTAGTCTTTGGTTTTGAGTGGAGTGAGGTTGCTTGTGTAACTGTGGCCCCCAGCCCAGGGCTGTCCTCATGTATTTCTCAGAGACCATCTCCAGCCTGCCTACCTTCTCCAGAAGTCCCCTCTCTCTCAGAAGCCAGTGCTGCTTTGCCATTTCTCCCATCCAGCTCAGGCCCTCAGAACAGTGAGGGAGGGTGATTAACACCAACTCCCTCTCCTTGGTAGGGTGTCCACCTGAGGCACTTGGCCTGGTTTAGAATCATAGATGTTCTTAAATTTTCTTGAACAAGCTTGAATTTAAGTCCTTTCATCCCAGGATCTTCCCCTCTTTCCCGTTTAGCATTGTCCTTAGGCCGCTAAGCTTCCCTAACTAACCCTCGTCAGCTTTCAATCTAAACAAGTTAAAAATTGCTTTGTTTTTTCTAAACATTTAAAACATTTTGGTTCATTCTGAGATTTTTCCCTTTTTTCTTCAGTTTGTTTGACATCTGCTTATTAAGTGCCTTTTTCATTTTTGAAAACTGTGAGCTCACTGTCAAGTCCCCCTGGCAGGCAAGACACAGGGCCTCTGAAGTGTCTGTCTGTCTTCAAGCTTGGATAATTTGTAGGTTCATGTAAAACCTTCATTTTTAAAAGTCTCTCTGCATCTGAGCCATCTCATCAGACTCAAGCCCTGGGCCTCCAGCCTATATTCTTCTGAATCAACCTATTCTGAACACAACAGTAGCTCTGCCTCAACTCTAAGGAGCATATTGACATAAGACTTAGCACTCTCCTGTCTGGCCATTTAGGGCTCTAAAATGAAGTATGCAGTTCCTCCCAGGTTTCCCTTCATTTCTTTTTAACCAACAGTGTCTTCCTAGAACAGCAGTTTTAAGTGTAGAGGAGTGCCCCTTGTCACTACCGCTACCTTCCAAAAGATAGCATTGCCAGTCAAGCACTATGAGAATTCATCAGATGAGGGGCCTTTAGCCACTTAGACTGGGCCTATCCCTGTCCTCTCTCCTTCCTGAGACAGTTGTCCTTTTTTGTTTGGCCAGGAAGCTTGTTTTGCATTCCTGTGGCTGGCTGTTTCTAGTCTCATTGTTTCCTCACATGCTCTCCATCCAGCACTTATGGGTTACAACTCCAAAGTGTGTGTTCTCAGCATGGGGGACATTGAAAACACCTCTTTCTCAGCAGGTCTGACTTTTTAACATGAGGCCTCTAATAGCCTGTATCTCTGTGGGGAACCATAGCACACTTCAGATACAATTATGAGGTCAAGTTTGCCTTGTCATTCAATTCCCCAGGTTCTGCAAATTTGCATGCCAACATCTAATGACACAAGTATCTCCTTTTGTACCCCAGTAAGGGCACCTTTCCCATCAATCTTTCTATGCCATAATCATCTTCACAGTCTTCTGTATAAGTTTTTCCCTCTTACCTCCAATTTTTAATTCAAAGATATGATAATAAATACTTGTTAAATGAATAAAATCTAGGTGCCTATCATGTTACAGATGTGAGGGTGATGATGGCAAGCTATACAGCATAAACTTTTGCCCACATAAAGCTCATTCACTGTCTAAAATGAAAAACCAGACAGGTCCAATGATAATGAAATACGGTATCTGTGAAGTTATAGCTTCTCAGGAGACTATAGGACCATAAAGTGGGGCACTTAATGTAACGGGGGTGGGGGGGGGCGCGGAGGCCAAGCAAGTCTCTCCCTGGAGGAAGTGACATTTAAGGTGCAACTTCAAGAATGAGTTAAATTTGGACTGGCAGGTGTTTGATACTCTAATCTCTGTGAAACATTCTCCATCCCTAAGGAAAACTACTCTTTTTCTCTGCCTCTCTTCTTTGGAATGAGAGAAGAAATAAAATGAAGTAAATCTTTAATCAGGAGTTTGCTATGCTGGTAACCTCAAAAGTGTGATTCTGAAATCCAAAAGCAGTTCATTTGGATTTACATAGGAAAATAATTTGTTTTTCTCCATTGGAGTCCTGAGATGCCGCTAGAAGATCAAATAAAAAGTCTTCCTTCTGGGACTCCAACCTTCATTTTCTTGGCCTGGACCCCTTAGTGGGATTTTCTGAGCTCCAATTAATAGCATGGTCTCCCCAGTGTTAGAAAGTGGTTAATCATGGTCTCCCCAGTGTTAGAAAGTGGTTAACCATGGTCTCCCCAGTGTTAGAAAATGGTTAACCATGGTCTCCCCAGTGTTAGAAAGTGGTTAACCATGGTCTCCCCAGTGTTAGAAAATGGTTAACCATGGTCTCCCCAGTGTTAGAAAGTGATTAGTGTGGCAGCGCCTGTGGCTCAGTGATTAGGGTGCCAGCTCCATATACGGAGGGTGGCAGGTTCAAACCCTGCTCTGGCCAAACTGCAACAAAAAAATAGCTGGGCATTGTGGGAGAACATTTATTCAGTAAGTTTTTTTTTTTGAGACAGAGTTTCACTTTATTGCCCTCAGTAGAGTAGTGTGCCATCATAGCTCACAGCAACCTCAAACTCCTGGGCTCAAGCAATTCTCTTGCCTCAGCCTCCCAAGTAGCTGGGATTACAGGTGCCCAGCATAATACCCAGTCATTTTTAGAGACAGGGTCTCCTTGCTTAGGCTGGTCTTGAATCTATGAGCTCAGGCAATCCATCTGCCTCGGCCTCCCAGAGTGCTGAGAATACAGGTGTGAGTCACTGAGCCCAGCCTTATCCAGTAAGATCTTAATACATTAAATCTGATGCCCTAAGTTACCGTAATTTCTAATAACCTAAAGATGGTTTCTACTTGAAAAATATATTGTCCAAAATTAATCTTGTATTTGACTGCAATAAGAAATTACCTTGGACACTCAAGATTCTACTTCCATCAAGAGAACCAAAGGGCTTGGTAGAATGGCTGTTTACTATGTACTTTAATACCTGTTTCTTGCATGTTATGAGAAAGTAGTTGAATGTTGCTATTTTAACTTTTATTTCTTAATAGTTATGAGCCTGAACTGTTTCCTGGCCTTATTTATAGAATGGTAAAACCGCGAGTTGTGGTGCTCATCTTTGTATCTGGAAAAGTCGTACTGGCAGGTAAATTCCAAGATTATTTTCTCACTTTCCTAAAATTCAGCAGCTGAGCAGGTACTTCTCCTTTTAAATAATTTCATCCACCATTATAAAGTAATTCTTGCTATTATAGAATACATCAAAAAATGAAAAGTAGAAAATAATATAACATCAACTCATGGGTCCTAATACCTAAAATAACAAAAATATGAAAAAGTCATTGCTTTGATATGTATTTCATCTTTACATTCTGCTTTTTAAAATTAATCATTGGAATATCTTTGCAGCTTAACTCACTGTTACAAATTCTTCTTTTAATGGGTGCACAATTCTAACACAGGGTCCAGCAAACTTTTCAACAAAGGGTCAAATACTAAATATTTAGGCTCAGTTTCTCCTGCAGCTGCTGAATGCTGCCATTGTAGTGTGAGCACAGCTGTGGATGTTACATAAAGGAAGGGGCTCTAAGAAGTAATTTCATACCGTTCACATAACTTACACATGTTGTATAATTTTTTTTCCCAACCACTTAAAAATATAAAAAACATTCTTAGTTCACAGGCTAACAAGAGCAAATAGTGGTCTGGCTTTGGCCACAGGCCTGTGTCTCCGGACCCCATTCTTTTTTTTTTTTTTTTGAGATGGAGCCTCAAGCTATCCCCCTGGGTAGAGTGCCATGGCATCACAGCTCATAGCAACCTCCAACTCTTGGGCTCAAGCGAGCCTCCTGCCTCCGCCTCCCAAGTAGCTGGGACCACAGACGCCCGCCACAACGCCTGGCCATTTTTTGGTTGCAGCCATCATTGTTGTTTGGCGGGCCCGGACTGGGGATTCGAACCCGCCGCCTTAGGTGTACATGGCTGGCGCCTTAGCCGATTGAGCCACAGGCGCCAAGCCAACAGTATGTCTTTATCCTTGTATTTTAGATGGCTGTGTCTCTCATATTCTGTATAATATATTTTTAATACCTCTAACAATTTTTATTTTTTAAGTGGAGCATTTAGATAATTGAACCAAATTTAATCACAGATATATTTGGGTTTGAATCTCTCATCTTACAGTGTGTTTTCCATTTCTTGTACCTCTTCCCTCATTATTCATATCCTTTTATATTGATTACTTTAAAAAATACATTTGTTGGGATGTTAACTTTCACTATTTTGTTTAGTAGTTACATGTAGGTACAAGCCCATATCTTTATCTTCTGAAAATGTAATGTTATACTTTTCCCTTCTACTTCTAACTGAAATGGATGATAAAAGAAAAAGATGATCCATTACCTAACATCTATGCTGTTTATAATTTCTCTCTCTATTAAATAAACCCAATTAGATATTATCATTAATATTGTATATATCCACAGTTAGATTTTCACATATATTTGCTCTTTAACTGATTATATTTCTTTTTTATATCTCTGATCTTCTTTTTGACCCTAACACACCTCTGCTAGAGAAATAATGTTTAGCACTTTTCTTGGTGCAAGTAGGGTAATTGAAAAATCTCTGTCCTTTTTAGTTTTCTTTAGCTATATTTTGTTCTTTTGGTACATTTCCATTGAGTATGAAATTCTAGGTTGGCAGTTATATTGTTTAAGAATTTTAAGTACATTATTCATTATCCACTCTACTCCACTGTGTGTTGTAAAGCCATCTGCAATTTTACACCTTGCTTTTATGAAAGTACTCTCCACTTATTTTCTCATTACTATTAATATTTTTGTCTTTGTTCTTATATTTACTAAAAATCATTTATGTTGTGTTTAGATACAGTTTTCTTTCTATTTATAATTTGCACTGGGTTTCTTTATTCTATGAATTTCTCTCAACATTAGATTCTAAAAGTTTTCCACAAACATGTTTTGCAATATTTCTTTAAATTCAAACCCTATTTTTCCCAAAGTTGCAAAGGTTTTTTCCTCTTTCAAAATATTATAGGAGTATACCCATTATAGCTAGATGATTTGCCTTTGTATATTTTAAGTCAAGGTTATAATTGTGCTCCTTGCCCAGAATATGCACATTGCTCCATTCAGTTGGAAATGAAACTCATCCTCTTCCCCCATCTAACCTACTCTGCGTTTTGCTTTCATGTATGTATTTGAGAGTTGATTATCCAGTTCTAACTTAATACTGAGCTCATAACAGTATGCATTACTAGGACTTTAGACAATCCTTATTTGAAAAGATTCTGTTCATGTCTTTTTCCTTGTTCTTAACGAGATTATTTCATTTTTTTCATGCTGATTTGCTTATGTTATTTGTAGATTTTGATTATAAAATTGAAACTTACCACACATATCAATACTTTCAGTAAATGGCTGGAACTCCACACAGAAGAGATTTTTAACTGGCCAAATTAATAAAAAATGCAAACCTGATATCTTCTACCTCCAGAAAACATATCTATCACACAATGTCTCCTTTAGACCCAAGGAAAAAGGAAGGAAAACAATATTCCTTTCAAATGGAAACCAAAGGAAAGGTGGTACAGCCATCAGATAACATAAGTGTTAAATCAACAAAAGTAAAGAAAGACAAAGATGGTCACTATAGAATGGTGAATGAAACAATTTGACAAGAAGACTTAACGATCCTAAATCGTTATGCAACCAACACCGGCGTACCCAGATTTTTAATGCAAACTGTACACAAACTAAGCAAAATGATAAACCACTGCACCATAATCACTGAGGACATTAACTCCCACTGACAGACCTTGAAAGATCCTCCAAAGAAAACACAAGCAAAGATACAATGGACCTAAATGGAACTCTAGAATGAATGGACTTAATATCTACAGAACATTCTGCCTAAAAGCAACTAAATGGGGGTTCTTTGGATCAGCTCATGGAACATTCTCTAAGACTCATTACATCCTAGACCACAAATCATGTCAAAACAAATTTTAAAAAAATAGAAATCATACCATATATCTTCTCAGACTATAGTAGAATAAAACTAGAAATTAATTCCAACAGAAATACCCATCTCTACACAAGGTCATGGAAACTAAACAATCTATTTGTGAATGACAGTTGGGTAAATAGAGAGATTAAGATGGAAATGAAAAAAATTGTTTGAAGTAATGACAACTTGAGTTACCAAAATCTTGGAGATACTGCATACCTCCTGGGTGAAAGGCTTAACCACAACGTGGACTTTACTAAACAAATGCAAACAGTGTAACTTAATTGTTTGTATCTTCATACTAATCTGAAATAAAAATAAATAAATAAAAATGTTTGTATAACAAAAATAATCTGTGGGACACAGCAAAAGCTTGTCTGAGAGGAAAACTCACAGCCTTACATACCCACATGCAAAAGACAGAAAGATTATAAATCAAGTTTAATAAATCGTTTCAAGTAATTGGAAAAGAAAAAAGGAAACCAATACCAAACCCAGCTGAAGAAACAAAATAACCAAGATCAAAGTAGAACTAGACGAAATGGAGAACAAAAGAATAATATAGAAGATTAATGAAACAAAAAGTTGGTTCTTTGAAAGATAAACAAAAACAAGCTTCTTGTCAGATTAATTAGAAACAGAAAAGAAAGGAATCTAATAAAGTCAATTAAAAAAGTAAAGAAAGACAAAGATGGTCACTATCAAATAGTGAATGAAACAATTCAACTAGAAGACTTAACAATCCTAAAAAGTTATGCAACCAACACAGGGGTATCTAAATAGTTATGCAACCAACAGAGCACAGGAAAAAAGTCACAACCGATATCAAAAAAATACAAACCAAAATCTCTGTGGCGGTGCCTGTGGCTCAGTGAGTAGGGCACTGGCCTCATATACCAAGGGTGGCAAGTTTGAACCCAGCCCCAGCCAAACTGCAACAACAACAAAAAAAAAAACAGCCAGGTGTTGTGGTGGGCTCCTATAGTCCCAGTTACTCCAGAGGTTGAGGCAAGAGAATCACCAAAGCCCAAGACCTGGATGTTGCTATGAGCTGGGATGCCACAGCACTCTACGGAGGGCAACAAAGTGAAACTCTGTCTCTAAAAAACGAACAAACAAACAAACAATAAAAAACAGAATCTTGTGTACTATAGAAATCTCTATGCTCATAAACTTTAAAATGTGGAGGTATGGGCAAAGAAACCCCCAACCTCCCTGGGTGCAATCTTAAGAAAATAGATGACCTCAATAGACCAATATCAAGTTTATTTTGGTATTAAATCAGCAATACAAAAATCTTCCAAATGAAAAACTCCCAGACCATACAATTTTACCCCTGAAGTTTAGCAAACCTGCCTGGAAGAACTTGTTTCTCTATTGCAGAAATTACTCCATAATCTTGAGAAGGAAGGAATCCCTCCCAACTCATTCCACGAAGCCACTGTATAACCTTGATACCAAAATCAGGAAAGGACATAACCTGAAAAAGAAACCAATATTCCTTATGATATAGATGAAAAATTCCCCCCAAAATGTTCACAAAATGAATTCATCATCACATCAAAAATGTAGTTCACCACAACCAAGTGGGCTTCATCCCCGAGATGCAAGGATGGTTCAAAGTGCAAATCTATAAATGTAATTCACCACTTAAACAGATGCAAAATCTAAGACCCTACGATCCTTTAGCGATATTTCTGTTGCCACATCATTTTCCCTTCTTACTTGGACTCAAATTGCTATTGATAGATATATTCATTTTATATAACTCTTTCTTTTCTCATACAATTAAGACTATTAGCAAATGGTGAAAATTTTTACTACAACTTCCACATTACTTGAGCAGAAAGCAAATCTTTCACCCTCTCACTACAAACAAGTAATAGTTGGTACGATGATGGACATATCTTAATTTAATAATTTCACTACATATTGAAATATCCTCAAATATATCAGGATATTATATTGTATACCCATAAATATACACAATTTTATTGGTCAAGTCTACTTTAATGCAGATGGGGGAGAAAAATTTGCCAAACATGTAGACATCTTTTAATATCAATATAATTAACAGTTTTCTAGATGTTAGAATTTTCTTCTCAGTTTCAAATTATTCAGTTTCATTTACTTTTCATAGATCAAATAACATGAGAGTAACAGATATTAAAAATAGGTTGATTTAATTATTCAATATTTTAAGAGGAATAAATTTCTGTCAAAATAGAACAGGATGTGAAGTGCACTAAGTATTTCAGGGAAGAGCAAGTGTTTGTGGTTCTAGCTGTACAATAAAAACCTCTAATTTAGCATTGTCTGAACCCTTGTTTTCTTCCCTTAATACTTATTCTGAATTGAAAGACTGGAAGATCATGTTTTTTAGCACAGAGAGATTAAGCTTATTTGCAATGAGTTTCAGTCTTCACAATATTTTCCATCAGATCCCTTGTTAGCATTTATTAATTATCTTTTATTTGTACCAGAGTCTTATAAAATTTATGCTGATTACCTAAGCTTAGAATAGAACAAATATAGAGGATGTGTTCTCTGGATATAAATCTATATCCCTTAATACAATTGGCAAAATTCCCAGAGATGGAAATTTTCCTGTAAAGTTAAATACTGTTTGGCATACATAATCAAAGTATAAATAGTGAGTCACCTAGTCCTCTAGAAGGGAGAGTTTATCTCTCAAATTTTAGCTATATTTCTTTGCATTTAAATTTTATCAACGCATTTAATAACTTTATTGAGTGCCTACTTTGTGCCAGACAATAAATGAAGTAATAGCTATGCCATTATCATTTACATGCTATAAATGGATGTCAAAAATCAATAATAGAAGCACTGGCAGAAAACTTCTAACCACTTTCAATAATTTTCTTATTAGAAACCAGGATCTCTGAAGTCATTGATGCAATGGATAGGGCTATCAGAATTCCTGGAAGGGCTCTGACTAATAAGTGTGCACTGTAGTATGGGTTAACCTATTTTCCAGTTCTCTTCATAAATTTCTTGTATTTTCTTGCATTCGCTTGTACGAAGGCCTGACTTTGCTTTTATCTTCCACTTTAGTTAAAAATGCTTAAAAACATAGTTCTTAGTCACTGGCTGATATCTAATAACAATAAAATCTTCAATACTTACTTTTAATTAATTACTCTGTGCGTGAAACTGTTGGTTCTTCACAGGAAGAAACATCACTCATTTAAAGATGTGGCTAAGAAGCCAGAAGGAGTCTATTGTGCAAGAAAGATGGTAAATGCTGCATTTAAATAGGTTTAGAAAAATAAAACAGAAGTGTGATGTTTGGGAATCTCCTTAAGTAAAATGGTCTTTTGTGTAAAGATGTAAAAACAGTGAGATGTTAAGACATCCTTGGCCAATTCTTTTGGCTAAATTTTTGATTAGTTATTTTATCAGGAAACAATTAGTAATGTTAACTGTTTAACTGACACGAGACTATGTATGTGTAAGCCTCACAAAACTTACACCCTAATTCACAACTTTATAATGAACGATGATCATTAATACAGGGTTTGCCATGGGAAGTGGTGGACATTTGATAGATCGATGTGTCAAAGCTATACAGTATGGCTCTCGATCTGCTTTTAGCAGAGTCATCAGGGACATAGTTTCTGCTTTTGCTTGAGCTGGATTCAGATTAGGGTGAAGTTTTTTGGGTTGCTCACACTCTAACTGTGCAGAGAGGCTCAAAATTATTATTTCAGAAATACAATTTCCTTTATCAAAAGTTTATAAAACAGATAATGTAATTCTTCCAATATTTTTCTTTTTAAAATTTATTTTATTATGAGTCCTTTGCATTTCACCATAAATTTTGTAATCAGCTGACAAACTTCTAAAACATATTGACATAATTCAAATCAAGTCTAAAATTGGCTGGAACTATAGATAATATATAATGAGAGAATATTTGATAAATGAATGTTTATTGAGTTTTTAAATAATTTTCCTGATAATGTTTGAAAGCTATCAGTATACAGACAGTGAGTGCACAAATATCATCAAATACATATTTTAAAGCAACTGTAAATAGAAATTGTTAACATTAAAGTTTATAGCTATTCTATTGACTTAATATAAGAATTGAGTACACTGGATTCTTGCTTCTTATTTACTAAGAAGCATGTGTTCCACCTCCACCAGGTTAATACAAAAGATGTAAAGTCTCCATCTCTTTTAATGGTTGAATAGTATCTCATGGTATATATATACCACAGCTTGTTAATCCATTCCTGATGGTGCTATTTCTTGATAGTATAGAAATTTGCCATGAATTTTTAAATTGAAATATGTATTAACTTCTTATTCTAAAACAATATATTTTTTAATTGAAAATGATGATTCATAGTTTTGAAAATGCTAATAATTCCTCTCATCCAGAGTCATTTTAATATATAACTTCCCATATATATTATTTGAAAAATACAGAAAAGCATATACATATATAATTTTCATATAGTTTCATACCATGCATGCTGATTTTAACATGACCTTTAAATTTTTTATTGTGATTATAAAACACATAACATAAAATTTATATAATTTATTATAATTATATAATTATTTATGAATTATATATAATTTATATTATATAATTATATAAATATAAATATAAAATATAAATATCATATATAATTATATAATATATAACAGAATAAAAATATCATTATTTATTAATTACATAATTAAGTTGTATATATAGCCTTGTATGATTTAATCTCTGGAAACTCATATATTTTTTTTTTTTTTTTGAGACGGAGCCTCAAGCTATCCCCCTGGGTAGAGTGCCATGGCATCACAGCTCATAGCAACCTCCAACTCCTGGGCTCAAGCAAGTCTCCTGCCTTCGCCTCCCAAGTAGCTGGGACCACAGG
>CAUYQV010077286.1:0-45074 GCA_963574575.1 Galagoides demidoff
GAGGGAGGGGGATTGGAGGGACCATTTTTGAGGTCTATCTTACAGGGGTACAAGTGAAACTCTCTAAGAGTAGAATCAGAACGTTTTAAAACAATAACTGAGAAAATGACATGAAGGCTGTGTTGATCAGTTTGATGGAAGTGTTTCAGATTGCATGTGAAAACCCCACACTGTACCCCAGAAGTGCATTAATGTACAGCTACCATTCAATAAAAAAAAAAAGAAACAAAGAATTTCTTTAACATGATAATTAAAAATAAATCTCATGTCGACACGTAGTTAAACAACAGAACATCAGAAACAAGAGGCTGTATTCAAAATAAATTTAGAGAAAAGATATTAACAATATAGATATGATGATGATAAGTGACTTATCAACAGCATAAAGAAAAGCCAAAGGAACTGGGAAAGTGTCTTCTAGTTTTGAAAGGAAACATCTTGTTTCCTCTGGAATCCTAGAGCCAGCTAAGCTACTAGTTAAGAGTTAGGAAAAATATAGATATTTTAATTAAAAGTCAGTGATAGGACCACTAAGAGTATTTCCTCAAAAGGACATTCTCCAGGAATAAGGAGGTTGAACCCTAAAGGAATGATTGAAAAACAAGAACCCTGTAAAGTGTAGTTAAATCCAAATAACCACCAATTTTGTGAAACAAAAAATTGACTATATTTAGAGTCATTTAGACAAGTTAGAGCTTTAATAATGAAAAAAATTCACAAAAGCAATTATAAAGATTAATAAAAGTACTAATAACTATCATTAAAATTAAAATATGATGGCAAAAAAAATAAAGAACATTCATAATGGACAAAAATAATAGAAGGGGGGGTGAAATGAATAGATTTATTCTAAGATCTTGGACAAAAAGGTTAGAGATACTGAATACTACCAGAGATAGTTTTGCGAAATGTGGATATTATAATTTTGAGAATCCAGGCAATGAAGAAAGAATAAGACAAAGTGAGAGTAACACCTTACAAATATTAATGAATAAAAATAGAGAAAACACCATCAAATAATTTGAAACATAATGGGCATGATTACCAAAGGTTGATACTTCAGTTTTTTTAAATTACATAGTAATAACTTATCAGAATTTCTTTCTTCAGTAGATCCTTCACCTCTGGGATTTGAAGAATGAACTCAGGAACCACATATCAGTGGTAAGATAGGATTTAGTACACAGAAAAAGCAAGCCCCAGAGCTCCCAGCAAAAGGAAAGACCCAAGTCTGAAAATCTCTGCCCGGCTCCCTCCTCTCTAGGTATATATAATCATATGGGTCCTTTGTAGTTACAGTTGGCCAGGACTTGGGAACAAATGAATGGATATAGTCCCACCCCTAGGGGCAAGGTGAATGGGCAATTCCCTTCCTAAAATTACCCAGGCCTAGGAAACTTACATGAAATTGTCCAGGCCTAGGAAATGGGGGGTTCCTGTTCAGCCCTGAATGGGGAAACCCCTAACCACCCTTAGACCTCTAGGTCCAAGAGTGGTTCTAGGGTTGGCCCAGGCAGCAGCTTCAGTCAGACAGTTGTCTCCCTCAACACCAAGGGACTCTGGGGTTCCTTCCCAGCTTACCCCTATCTACCACACTTGGTCCTCCAGCTCAAACCTCCCCACATCCCCAGGCAGAGATGTAGGAGGACAGGCAGATCCTCCTGGACGCTTAACATTGCCCAAGCTGGGCACCGTGTGCCCTGTATCAACACTATGTTTTATGTGGCCCTTAGAGTGAGCCAGGCGTGTTTCTAAACATGGCACATTTATTACTGCTCATATGTTAGTTGATAACTAAGAAAGAATGAATTTGGTCAAACCACTAAACTAGAAAAGTATTTAATTCCATTCTTTTCTAGGAAGATACAACTTAACTAAAACCGCCTCAAGAAGAAATGAAAAATTCTGAATAAATCCATCTATATTAAATAAATTTGATTCAGTGATTCGAGGGTCTAACAAGGATTTGCTTGCAGGGTGGTTGAGACTGTACTTGGAGACAAAGAAAGGGCTGCTGCTTTTAACCCTTAAGTATTCCTTAAGGAATCAATAAATTGGTTATAATTGGTATAATCAATAAATTGGTTATGCATGTGTTTACAGTCAAGCATGACTGAAAATTACAAATCCAAGTACAGAAAAGTGGTGAATTCTTTGAAGGGAGAGAGTACAGGCTGGCTCAGCCTTTGAAGTGTGCTCAAAGCTGATCCATGACCTGTGTGTTTCCGTGAGACTTCAGTGTGAATGCTACACACACAATCTGAAAAATCACACCCAGAACCTCAAAGGAGGAAAACTGTGCTGTTTTACTCCAAAATTCTGTATATACTGAAATAAGGGAAGGTAAATTTTAAGTCTCTATTTTCTTTTACCTGCTTGATATCCTACATAATTTAAATATAAAGCGATTTAAACAGCCGCATTGTGTGTGACAGAAAGAAGTGCCCACTATAAAACGTTAGAAGTGGATATTTTATTTGTAAAGTTGTAACAGTCTTAATCAAGAACCTGTTTTTGATGTAAATAATATTTTGATAGTTCTAGCAGTAAAGCAGATACATGAATTATGGTTAAGTCTTGTACCTTTATGTTATTAATTTTATTATTTTTCTATCAATAATAGGTCTCAGTTTCCCCTTAGTTAAATCTAGAGGCTTGATTAGTTGATCTTTCACATTCCACTTAAATTAAACTTTGTATGGTTTTATGATATGCAATTCAAAACCTCTGGCCTCGCTTTAGCTATACAAATAGAGGATTCATTTCTTGAATTATCTTAGCATTATATGTTACCAAGCAAATTAAGCAGGTGTATCAATTCCTTTTGTAAATATCTCACCAATAAGGCAAATACAACATTAATGCTACTTTGAGAATCTGATAATACATTTTGGAGAATATGTGAATCAATATTATTGTCATGTTCTGAGAACTCAGTATGATACCTTTGATCTTATAATTCTAGCCGATATATTTTCTATGGAGTCATTTTATTTAACCACATACACTGGTAAATTCCTTTGTAAGAAGTGATAAAAGCAAATTTGTGTTGATCAGTTTGATGGAAGTCTTTTGGATTGCATGTGAAAACCCCACACTGTACCCCAGAAGTGCATTAATGTACATAGTTACCATTCAATAAAAAAAAAAAAAGAACCAAAAACTCGTTGAAAAGATGGTTCTTTTATCAAACTCTGTTGTTTCGGCTATAGAGAAATCACACACAGAAAGGACAGTAAAGGAATCCATAGTTTTTATGATAAAAAGAATTGCCAAAACAATAGGATTGGAATGTTGTCTTCTTCAAGAATGATGTCAACAATCTCCAAAATAATTTGACATGTTCATGTCCCAGCTGTGATGTATTTTGAAGCCAATAGAATTATGGACCACATACATTCACAGGAAAATTAAAGTAAATCTTCTCACTTCAATAACATAATTAACACCAGAACTTTACACATGTTATTGTGCTGTCGCTGGCTTCCAATTGTTCATTCTTTTTCTCTTTTTCTAGAATGGTACAATATTCTCATGTTTAGTAAAGGTCACTATAAATTATAGCATGAAACAAAAATAATAGAAAAAAGTTGCTTTATTTCCATCATCACAATATTATAGTACAGAAAATGTTCCTGAGGAGAAAGGTTGAATGGATTTATACTGTCCATTTTTCTAGTTGCTACAGGTATACAATGAAGTGTAAAGGGATCCCGCTCTTAGGCTAATAACTTCATTTTGGAGGCATCTTAGATGCACCCGGGGGGTTGAAGAGAGAAGGGAAAGAGAGAGGGAGAGACTACTATAGACTGACATGGCTGAGGAAGGCTGTACAGAATAATTGAGACTTACCGGAAGCTCCCATGGATAAGCCCAAGGGGGGTTCCCTACATGGTAGCAGTGGATGTGCATAGGTGAAAAAGTTATGAATTAAACTAACATTTTAAAATGCTACCTGGGGTCTTCCTGGAAAACATCATATAGGTAATGAACCTTCCTTCATTGATCTGAACTGCAGTGAAAGAACCCATCATTATTTTTCTATTTTTATTTTTTTAAGACTCTCAGACTCACAGAGTCTCAAAAAAAATAATAATAATGATGATGGGTTCTTTTTATTCTCTTGTCTCAGCCTCCCAATAGCGAAAGATTTTATTACAAAGACTTTAGCAGCAATTGCAACAACAACAAAAATAAACAAATGGGACTTAATTAAACTGAAAAGCTTCTGCACAACCAAGGACACAAGAATTAAAGCAAATAGACAATTTTCTAAATAGGAAAATATATTTGCATGTTACAAATCTGACAAAGCCTTGATAACTAGGATCTATAGAGAACTCAAGTTAATCAACAACAACAAAAAAAGACCAAACAATCCCATCTATCACTGGGCAAAAGACATGAACAGAATCTTCTCTGTAGAAGACAGATGAATGGCCAAGAAACATGAAAAAATGCTCATCATCTCTAATCATCAGAGAAATGCAAATCAAAACTATCTTGAGATATCACTTAACCCCCATAAGAACAGCCTGCATCACAAAGTCCCAAAGGTACAGATGCTGAGGCAGATAAGGAGAGAGCGGAATGCTTTTGGTATTGTTGCAAACTAATAGAACCTCTCCGTAAAAAAGTATGGAGAATAAGGCGGCACCTGTGGCTCAAAGGAGTAGGAAGCTGGGCCCATATGCTGGAAGTGGTGGGTTCAAACCCAGCCCCGGCCAGAAACTGCCAAAAAAAAAAAAAAAAGTATGGAGAATCCCCAAAGAACTCAAACTAGACCTCCCATTTGAACCTGCAATTCCATTACTGGGCAACTACCCAGAAGAAAAACCTCAGTTTATCATAAACACATTTGCTCTAGATTGTTTATCAGAGCTCAATTCACAATCACCAAGATGTGGAAACAACCTAAATGCCTATCAACTCAGGAATGGATTAACAAGCTGTGGTATACATATACCATGGAATAAAAAGATGGTGACTTTACATCTTTTGTGTTAACCTAGATGGAGCTGAAATACACCCTTTTTAGTAAAGTATTATAAGAATGGAAAAGCAAATATCCAAGGTACTCAATACTCATATGATGTCAGCAGACAATGTCATAAGCGAAAAACTCAAATCGATTCAAGTTGGGGGGAAGGAGACTGTGGAAGGACAGGAGAGGGGAGGCGGGTGGAGGGATCTATACGCGCCCACTTTATCAGCACAATGTACAGGTAAATGGCACACCTCTTAGATCCAGGACACACTACAAGAGGGACTCTACCTGACAATGCAAACATTGTAACATACTTGTTTGTGCCCTCACAGTAACCTAAAATTTAAAAAAAAAAAAAGGTAAGTGGAAAGGAGTGTGAAATAGTGTAAGACTTCTGGAATTCCTCTGATTATGCATCTAAAGTATCAAAATACATCATTTATACTTCATACATCAAACATTAGAGCTAGGGTTAAACAAAGAATTATAATTAGCAAAATCAGGTGAAGGAAGTAAAGGAGAAATATGAATTATAGTAATCTCACCAAAGATTATTACAGGAAATTCATAAATGTTATATGAGTGTATAGAAGTTTAGGTCTGATATAAATAAATCACATAGCTATTAAAGAGTGAAACAATACAGATTGTAAGACAAAGCCTAGATTGGTAATTATTATAAACTAAATTTGTTGACTAAAAGATAAATATAATTGAATTGGATCTCAAAGCAAACCCAATACTATGTTGCATACAAAATAAGTAGTCGTGAAGACAGAAAGACAGGATAATGCAAATAGTAATACAAAAATAATACAAATTAATAATAATATAAATAAAACTAAAACAGAGGTCACATCCTAAATAAGCAACAAATTGAATGCCAGTTTTGAAGTGTGACAAAAAATGGTACTTTGATGGGGCCAGCACCTGTGGCTCAAAGGAGTAGAGTGCTGGCCTCATATACCAGAGGTAGTGGATTCAAACCCGGCCCTGGCCAAAAACTGCAAATAATAATAATAATAATAATAAAATAAAATAAATTTACAAATGGTCTTTTGATGATACAATTAATAATATCTGTGCACCAAACAATGCAGCATGAATTCTCATAAATCAAAACAACATTTAAATCAGTTCCAAAAAATTAAAAAAGGAGAGACAAACATGAGTGAAGACACCAGACAATACCAAAAAAAAAAAAAGAAAAAAAGAAAGAAAATATCAATGGCTTTTAAATATATAACCTTTGAAAATTTCAAATACAAGCCACTTGACCCAGAAATTCTGCTTTCAGAAATGTATCCTAGTTGCACAAAGGATATTAATTATAGCATTTTTAGAGTGGCAAACTATTGGAAATGATCTAGTTCAGGACTAAGTAAAATTTGGTATTTTCATAGAATATAGCATTATTAAGACTTTGAAATAAGAGTTATCCATACTAACACAGAATAAGCTCCAGGAAGTAGGTAGGTGGATAGATATAATGTAGATAGATTTTTAACACCAAAAAAATGAGATGTCAGTTATATACTAGAGCTCAATGTATCTTATTTTCTGGGCACATGGAAGGCTACATTTTTCTCAAAACTCCAACTGTCTAACCCATTTGCTATTGCAACACCATGTCAATAGTTATGGCCAAAGGGTTGTGAGCGTAAGAAACTTACTCCGCCATAATTACTCCACGCTGACTTCATTGAAACACATAACTACTCCTGAAGGACTCCCTCTCCACTCATTTTGTTTCATAGTGGACAAGTAAGCTTTCAGTGTCAATTGGTGCCAAAGAGAAAGTTGGAAATGGGCTAGCCAGGTTCCTTACTGACAGAACAGAGCAGGCCACTCGGAGACTCCAACCTTCTGGCTGCCACCCAGGCTGGATATAATCAAGAAATGGCTAAAACGTTGACATTCCAGAGTTAATTTCTGAGTGCATTCTCGTCTAGACTATTTTATAACGGTATCGAACAGTACATAGAGTACCATCATTTGTCTAAGAGAGGAGCAAGTCTATTTATAAACATATGTCCAAGAGCTAATAACAGTGTCAATAGGAAGGCAAATGTAGGATTAAAAAACAGGGGGTGGGCAGGTCTATATATAAATACATCCTGTCTCAACTATTTTTTTAACAATATCAAATACATGTGTGTCCTGTATATGGTATATGTTTCTTCCTCAAAGAGAGAAAATAAAGGGAGCTCTGATCATTTGTTTACTGCATGAAATAAGTATGAATTCTAAAGTGAAAGCATGTTTGTATGTGGGTCACATAAGTGCTGAAAGTAAAATTACTAAGAAAAGACTCCCCTGTTGCAGTCAAACTGGGTAGGACTTTTAGGCTACACCACAAGCACCATGGTTGCCACATTTATATCCAATTACAGGGACTTTTCATGTGATACTATAGCCAAGAGTGAATTATTTGGTCAATTTCATTTTCAAGTCTTTCTTATGTCCAAAGAATCCAAATCACTGGCTCTTACAAACAGTATGTAAAAGTAGACACAGAATTTAATATTAAAGTAAAAATGAAGAAAAGACACAAAGAATAAGTCCACAGGATTAGGTGTAGGGGTATTTATTATTTTCCCGACTATGTTATGGACACAGAGCATCCCTAATATGAGGAAGAGTTGATATCACAGTGAATTATTTACAGGGAAAATGAAAATCCTAACAAAAAAATAAAACAAAAAGCAATCCATACTGATGGAGAAAATGAGTGTCAGGAATTAACAGAGAAATCTGATCAATATGCAAATGTAAAGGTAGATAAAGACAAAGAGAGGTTTTCTTCATAAAACTATCACTTCCTGAGTGGAACACATTATTCTTAGTAAAGCATCACAAGAATGGAGAAGCATGAATCCTATGTTGATACAAGGAAAATTAATGACAATGACACAGTGGGGTTTGGGGAAGGAAGAGCAGAGAGAGGGAAGGAGGGAGGGGGAGGGGGTCTTGGTGTGTGCCACACCTTTTAGGGGCAAGACACAATTGTAAGGGGGACTTTACCTAACAAACGCAATCAGTGTATCCTGGTTTCCCTCAATGAATCTCTAAAAATAAAAAATTTTTAAAAAGAAAAATATATATCATATGATACAGATTTTTTATATAAATGTACACATTAAAGACATAATTAGCAATAAACAGTCATACACTATTTATGACAAAGTCATGCATAAGTTACTCGTGCTCTAAAAGCCAGAATCCTGACTTTGCAGGTTCTAAGATTTGCACCTTTGATTTTGTATTTTGGTTTTATGGAAAGATGATGTGTCCTGATTAGATGCACTACATGCTTTTTTTTGGCAAAACTATCAGGGAAGTGAAACTGTGTTCTCCTTGATAACATCTTAGGAGGCACCTGGTGCTCAGTTTGTCTCATTATGTTAGTGACATTGGCCATTGAATTTTAAAAACTCATTAGGATGTGAAGATAAGGGATACTTATATACTACGAGCAACCATTTTATTCAAATGAATAAAATATCACTGTTCCCATTGCACCTTCTACGATATAATGTTGGCCCTTTATGTTCAAGGATATTTCCAGCTGATAGCAGCCCCGGTTCTTGGCTGAGATGAAATGGAAGAAATGGAGCTTTACCATGAAATGGGATTTATGCTAAGGAGGCTGAGCTAAGGAAGGGACTGGGAAGCTTGAGTGAAACTTTAATTAGTTTACAATTTCCCTGGATAGAAATCAAATCAAGATTAAAAACTTTGGCAATCCCGGGCGAAATGTAGGTGGTGTGTGCTCGTGTGTGCATCACGAAGGCCACATAATTTGCTGCAAGAAAGAGTAAATTCACAAACGTAAGTATTGCGTATGTCCATACTTTTGGAGGCCCTGTAGTTGATAATCTGTGAAGCAAACCTGAAAATTAAATACTTGCAAATACCGATACTAGAATTTAGGAAATAAAATCCATGCTTTAAACACTCAAATGCAGTGGGAGCTGGTTGCATACTGTCCTTGCTTGTTTTCTGGCTTATCCCACATTATACCCTTAGGTTTAGGAGGCCAGTCTGAATAAGGCTCCTCAAAAATCCTGTAATTAAGTGCTCTGCATACAGCAATATGTGTATCCTTTCCTTTGATTCTCGTGTCTCTTTCTCCTCACACACAGATGTACCTCTACTTGGTGTTTGCCCGTCATTTACGAGGATAGGAAGTGTAGAAGGCCTTCGCCAGATTAGATAATCCCTTTTTGTCAGGGTTCCATCTGTGTTCTAGCTTAACTTCGAATGAAGTCTTTTCTTTCCCAGTGAGATTCTTTTCGCCGTTAACAATTCAGTGCTTTCATGCTTCAAAAGCTTTTTAGGAGCATTATTGGAAAAGTTGACGGCTCGGCGCCTGTGGCTCAATCTGCTAAGGCACCAGCCACATACACCTAAGGTGGCAGGTTCGAATCCCCAGCCCAGGCCCGCCAAACAACAATGATGGCTGCAACCAAAATAAAAATGGCCAGGCGTTGTGGCGGGCGCCTGTGGTCCCAGCTACTTGGGAGGCGGAGGCAGGAGACTGGCTTGAGCCCAGGAGTTGGAGGTTGCTATGAGCTGTGATGCCATGGCACTCTACCCAGGGGGATAGCTTGAGGCGCCGTCTCAAAAAAAAAAAAAAAAAAAGAGGGTTCTCACAAACACGTGTTTTAAGAGAGTAGAGAAATATGTTGAATTAACATGTATGGTTTAATTTAAATTTGGGGGAAGAACTGAAATTATTCTGTAGCCTGTTATTAACATCTTGTTACTTGCTGTTGTCAGCCCAGCTTTACTTTTTCATACATACAGACACATGAGCACAGATACAAATGTAGTTCCCTGTCAATACCAAGTGGCAGAAATACATGATTGTTTACTAAAATTTTTAAAAATTGTTTCTGTTGTAGGAACAGCAGCAGTATTGGTATCGACAGCACTTGCTTAGTTTGCAGCAGAGGACAAAAGTGCATTTGCCAGGACACAAAAAGGGTCCTGTCATAGCAAAGGATGCACCTGAGCCAGTAAAGGAAGAAGTTACAGTACCTGCCACCAGTCAAATTTCAGAATCCCCTTCATCTGAAGAGCCCCCATTACCACCTCCAAATGAGGAGGTACCACCTCCTCTCCCACCTGAGGAACCCCAGGTAACCATATAATTGATTATTTGGTGTTTATTAAATTGTGGAGGTTTTTTTCTGATTCATTTATGTACACTTCTGTCATAAATGGATATATATATTTTGTGGGTGAACATTAGGGAATTTAGGATTATGGGAATAGAGTTAGATTGATATAATAATGAAATGATTGTATGAAAGTTTTGTAATCAGGGTCAGGTGTGCAGATAATGGATAAGGACATGAGCCTTCTCAAAGAAATAGATTGATGAAAACAGATATACAAACATACCATACTGGGGGCTTCAGGAGACAGATATACAAACAGATATACAAACATACCATACTAGGGGCTTCAGGAGACAACTTGGCATGAACATTAAAAAGGGAAAAGACCTGCAAGGGCCTGGCTGAAGCCAGAAAGGACCACAGGAAAAAGGTCCATAAGGGCCTGGCTGGGGCCTGAAAGGGCTTAGGAAAAAGGCATGAAAGTACCTGACCCATATCTACGAAGACTCTGTACCAGGGTCTTTGAAGGTAGTGAGTCATTCTAAGATTAACTAGAATGGCACGTGCAGCTGACTTATTGAGCAAGAAAAACTAGTGTGGGTTGAGATAAGAGGAATCAGCTGCCCTGGCTACAGATATGAATAGGGCATCAACTAATCTTCCCTAAAGGAATACAGAGGTTTAACTGGGTCTTTCTAGCTTCAAGGCCTTGTTCCCTTTTCTTTTGTTTCTATAATCCTGATAGTGATTGATAAATATTTTAAGAAGTAAAAGTAATGAAAATGGCTAATGTCTGGGAGGCCGAGGTAGGTGGATTGCCTAAGCTCACGAGTTCAAGATGAGTCAAAGCCAGAGTGAGACCTCATCTCCAAAAATAGCTGGGCATTGTGGTGGGCGCCTACATAGTCCTAGCTACTTGAGAGGCTGAGGCAAGAGAATCACTCGAACCCAAGAGTATGAGGTTGCAGTGAGCTGTAATGCCATGGCACTCTACAGAGAGTGACAAAATGAGACTGTGTCTCAGGAAGAAAAAAAACAAAACAAAAAAACCCCCAAGAAAATGACTAAAGGGTGATTGGGTGAATAATAGAGAATTAGGGCTTGAGAAATTGCAAGAAGGACGTATACTATTGTCGTTGCAAACACTAGTTTGCTAATTAAGGGATGATGAAAGTGGTAAAAATTGAGTATATTGGGAGTTTGGGGCTAGTGCTGTTTCTCTCATTCGGTAATGTTGGACCCCCTGGGTCCACTCTTTAAATCTATACTTTGTCTCTGCGTCTTTATTTTCTTTTCATACATACATTTGACACCACCAAAGCATTTGGAGAGAACTGCAGAGTTGCTGAGGCTGGTCTCCAACATTTAGTGCCCAGTGTAGGGCTTGAACCCACAATCCTGGGATTAAGAGTCCCATGCTCTACCGATTGTTCTAGCTGGGCCCAGTGCTCCAGGGGCCGCTACCAGCCTCACTGCTACCAGCCTACTGTCCATGGGCTGGGCCTTGATCAGAAGGATTTCTTGAACTCTCTCTTCAAAGTTCTTTTCAACTTTCCCTTACAATACTTGTTGACTGTCCATCTCATGTTGGTATTTAGCCTTAGATGGAGTTTCCCACCACTTTGGGCTGCATTCTTAAGCAACCCAATTCCCAGAATATCTGGGCCTGGCATGTCAGGGTCTGCTACCAGCCTCAAGATTCTGCCTATGTGGTTTATGTAGCAAATAATGTTGAGACAGCTCTAATAAAATGTATTGCTGATGAGCAGTGGTATTCAAGTTTGTGGGCTTGCAGCAAATAGCTTAGGCTAGAAAGTCAAAATTTTATATTCCTCACATCAGATCCCATACAAACTTACTGGGGCCTCTGACAAATTCTAACCCTAGAGGTTTATCTCCAAATGCCATTTGGCAAGTGGATGTCACCCATGTTCCTTTTTTTGGTTAAGTTGTCTTTTGTTCATATATCCATATATACCTTTTTCTCACTTCTTAAGAGCAACATGTCAAACTGGAGAAAGTACTGCCCATGTGAAAATGCACCTTTTGGCATATTTTGCACTCATGGAACTACCACAGAAAATTAATACTGGTAATGAGCCTAGCTCTTGTAGTAAGCTTTTCCAAATGCTCTTGAAAGAGTGGAATATTGGGCAGAGCCTGTGGCTCAGTGAGTAGGGCATCAGCCCCATATACCGTGGGTGGCAGGTTCGAACCGGCCCAGCTGAACTGCAACAAAAAATAGCCAGGCGTTGTGGCAGGCGCCTGTAGTCCCAGCTACTCGGGAGGCTGAGGCAGGAGAATCGCCTAAGCCCAAGAGCTGGAGGTTGCTGTGAGCTTTGACATTATGGCACTCTACTGAGGGCAACAAAGTGAGACTCTGTCTCTTAAAAAAAAAAAAAAAAAGTGGAGTATTATTCATGTGATAGGAATACCTCACAACTCACAGGCCATGCTATTGTGGAGAGAGCAAATAGAATGGTGAAAGAGCAATTACAGAAACGAGAAAGGGGGAAGCAGAGATTAGGCCACGCCTCACGTGCCACTACATTTAGCACTTTTTACCTTAATTTTTTTGAATATCTCAGGACAGTAGCATATACAACAGCAGAACAACATTTTACAGATCAAAAGCTCAATCCACATGAAGAAGAGACTGTGTGGTGGAAGGATTCTAAAACAAAGACTTGGGAATTAGGCAAAGTAATTACTCGGGTCAGGGGTTTTGCTTGTGTTTCACCAGGAAAAAACCAATTGCCAATTTGAGTTCCAGTAAGATATCTTAAATTTTACCATAAGTCATTTGAAAAAGAAGTCAAAGGAGAAGAGAAAGGGACAGGCCAAGGCAAGAATTTCTCGGAGAAAAATGCTCACGAAATTCAAACAAATGACAATCAACCCAAGCCAACAGGATACAGAGAATACTGGCCAGAAGATGCTGCAGATGTGGGACCAAATCCAGGAGCTGACCAAAAAGACTGAGAAGATTCTTTGGAAAAGGAAGATGGTAAGGACCATGGTTAATATTGTGACTGCAGTGATGCTATTTACTGCTGCAGTAAGTCTTCCCCACCGCCAAGGCAGAGCAGAACTTTACCTATTGGGCATATGTGCCCTTTCCACTGTTACTTAGACCTGTTTCTTGGATGGAATCAGCTGTTGAAATTTACACAAATGATAGTACATGGATGCCGGGGCCTACTGATGATCGGCTTCTAACTCAAAGGAAGAAGGCATGTCAATGAATGTTTGTTTCAGTGGGATTCAACTGTCCACCTGTATGCCTCAGTCCTTCACAAGGTTGTTTGAAATTAGATACTAAAATTTGGTTGTATCATTGACTAGAGTATAATAAAACTCATCAGACTTTTCTTGTATTTAGTGGATTATTGTTTGCTATAAAATCTTAATATGTGAGTACTAGAACTAGGAAGATAGTGGTGATCTTAAAAATGTCTGGCAGTATGGGTGGTGCCTGTGGCTCAGTGAGTAGGGCGCCTGCCTCATACGCTGAAGGTGGTGGGTTCGAACCCAGCCCCGGCCAAACTGCAACAAAAAATAGCCAGGCCTTGTGGTGGGCACCTATAGTCCAGGCTAATCGGGAGGCTGAGGCAAAAGAATTGCCTAAGCCTAGGAGCTGGTGGTTGCTGTGAGCTGTGATGCTATGGCACTATACGGAGGTGACAAAGTGAGACTCTGTCTCTAAAAAAAGAAAAGAAAAAAATGGCACTAAAATAAAAGGATTGCACAGCTGTCCTAAAAAGGACAGAGATGGACCCAACCCATTTGATATTTTGTAAAAAGGACAGAGATGGACCCAAACCATTTGATATTTTGAACTGGGAAGACCGTAGAGCTACCAGAGCAGTAGTGCTACAACAGGATAGATTTGGAACTCCTATTAATTGATTGGACCCCAGGAAGCCATGCTTGTAGTGATTGTGCTTACCAGCCTGATGATTGCTAGGAGGATCCTATAGTAATTACATATAGGGAAAGTAAAGATGATCCTCTGTTAATTTGTAGACATTTACAGTCTAACAATACCCTTAAATGGGAGGAAAAGGAGATAGCTTCCCTCCAGCCTAAAATGATACAGCATATTGTTGGTATTGAAGATCTTGACATTTGGAAATTGGTTTTTGCTATGATAGGACTTAGGATTTGGAATACAACAGTAACTATGGGAGAATTTGACTATTATAGATATCACATGTATTTGAGGTCTTCAAAGAATATTCACTGAGAGCTTGTATAAAACCTCTGTATGTGTCAGTAGTGTGAAAGTTAATTATTTTGCCTGACTCCCTATCAGTTGTAAAAACTGTAAACTGTTTACCTGCATTTACTTTACCTTTGATCAAAGTGACAGGGTGCTATTAGGAAAAGCAAAGGAAGTTGTGTGGATTCTGGTCATCTTACATAGATCATGAGAATCTTCCCTGTCAATGCCCATAGTAATGGAGATTCTGAGAGGAATTTTATGCAGGTGTAAAAGATTTGTGTTCAACCTTGATTGCTATGATTATGGAACTTATTGCAGTTACTATAGCTGCCACTACTGTGGGGGTTGCAGTTCATAACTCTATTCAAACTGCACACTTTGTGGAGAAATGGCAAAATAATTCATCTAGATTGTGGGATTCTCAAGTGAAAACTGATCAGAAATTGGCAAATCAAATAATTGATCTTAGGCAAACTATGATCTGGATAGGTGGTATGGTCATGAATTTGGAGCATAGAATGCAACTAAAATGTGATTGGAATACTTCTAATTTTTGTATAACTCCTTATTCTTATAATGATACTAAACACCAATGGGAGGAAGTAAGAAGACATCTTCAAGGAAGAGAAGATAATTTAACATTGGATATCTCAAAGTTGAAAGACCAAATGTTTGAAGCATCTCAGGAACATCTTAATTTGGTGCCTGCATCTGAAATCCTTGAGGATGTGTCCCATGGAATGTCAGATCTTACCCCTCTGAAGTGGTTTCACACTGTTAAAGTTTTCTCATTTCTGGTATGGTGTTACTTGCCATTTGTTTGTTCTGCTAGCTTTTAGTCTGCAGGTGCGTCCAGAGACTCCAGTAAGACACTCATCAATACAGGGAGGTGATGATGGCTGTGGCAGTTCTTAACAGTAGAAGAGGGAGATATGTGTGGGTAAACATTAGAATTACGGGAATAGAGTTAGATTGGTATAATGAAAATGATTGTACGAAAGTTTTGTAATCAGGGTGAGCCTCCACAAAGAAATGGATTGGTGAAAACAGATATTCAAACATACCATACTGGGGGCTTTAAGAGACAGCTTGGCATGAACATTATCAGGGAAAAGGCCTGCAAGGGCCTGGATTAAGTCAGGGAGGGTTTCAGGAAAAAGGTCTCTAAGAGCCTGGCTGGGGCCTGAAAGGGCTTAGGAAAAAGGCATGAAAGTACCTGGCCAAGCCTGACCCATATCTACAAAGACTCTGTACCAGGGTCGTCTTTGAAGGTAGTGAGTCATTCTAAGATTAACTAGAATGGCACGTGCAGCTGACTTATTGAGCAAGAAAAACTAGTGTGGGTTGAGATAAGAGGAATCAGCTTCTTTTTCCCTGGCTGCAGATATGAATAGGGCATCAACTAATCTTCCCTAAAGGAATACAGAGGATTAACTGGGTCTTTCTAGTTTCAAGGCCTTGTTCCCTTTTCTTTTGTTTCTATAATCCTGATAGTGATTGATAAATATTTTAAGAAGTAAAAGTAATGAAAATGACTAAAGGGTGATTGGGTGGATAGTAGAGAATTAGGGGCATGAGAAATTACAAGGATGTTGTATACTATTATTATTGTAAACACTGGTTTGCTGATTAAGGGATAATGAAAGTAATGAAAACTGAGTGTACTGAGAGTTTGAGGCCAGTGCTGTTTCTCTCATTGGGTAGCGTTGGACCTCCAGGTCCACTCTTTAAATCTATACCTTTTCTCTTGTCTTTATTTTCTTTCTTTTTTTGTTTTCTTTTCTTTTTTGAGAGTCTCACTATGTCACCCTCAGTAGAGTGCTGTGGCATCACAGCTCACAGCAACCTCAGATTCTTGGGCTTAAGTGGTTCTCTTTCCTCTGTCTCCCAGTAGCTAGGACTACAGGTGCCTGCCACAATGCCTAGCTATTTTTTTGTTATTGTTGTCGTCGTTTAGCAGGCCCTGGCCAGGTTTGAACCCACCAGCCCCAGTGCATGTGGCTGGTGTCCTAACCACTGAGCTACGTGCTCCTTGCCTCTTTCGTTTGACATCGCCAAGCACTGGGAGATGACCTCGGAGTTGCTGGTTCTGGTCCCTAATATATTTTTGTGTTTTTTATGTACTTGTAGAATTGTATTTGTGAACTAATCAGGTATCTGCTGTATCAGGTTTAGCAAAGAAATTTTTTTTCCTGGTTTAAGTGAGAGTGAAGAAGTAGATACTGTTTTGATCTGTGTATCCCTAAACAGTAAAGGGAGATGCCAGGGTATGTTCATAATGACAGCACAGAGCAGTAGTCAAGAGCTTCAGCTTTTAGAGTCAAGCTGCCCATGCTGTAGTTTGTGCATTGCCACTTACTGGTGGTGACTCTTGGCAAATTAGTTAACCATTCTGTGCTTCAATTTCCTCTTCAAAATGGGCATATTTGGGCTCCGCATCTGTAGCACAGTGGTTACGGTGCCAGCCCCATACACCGAAGGTGGCAGGTTCAAACCCTACCCAGGCCAGCTAAAACAACAGCTAAACAACTGCAACCAAAAAATAGCCGGGTGTTGTGGTGGGTGCCTGTAGTCCTAGCTACTTGGGAGGCTGAGGCCAGAGAATCAGTTAAGCCCAAGAGTTTGAGGTTGCTGTGAGCTGTAACACCATGGCACTCTACTGAGGGTGACATAATGAGACTGTCTCAAAAAAAAAAAAAAGGGCATATTCAGTAGTAGCTAATGTATAGAGTTGTTGAAGTATGAAATGTGATAATCCTTGTCACTCAGCATAGTGCCTAACACATGGAAAGTTCCCACATTGATTGAAGGTCATTGTTCTACTGAGAGCCTTATGTGAATATCATACCATAATGATTACATTGTAGTCCACTGGTGAAAAGTGACCCCCCCCCCCAAAAAAAAAGAAAAAAGGATTTCTCAGAGTGAAAAAGACTATAATTTTAAGTTCACCTTCTGCTGGGGGAGTGATTGTTCTGTTTACGAATAGTGAGATTAGGCACTTCATTAACCTGCTTTCTTTATATGTGAACAGTGTTATTTTTTATGTGCTATATAAATAGCTAAACGTTAATTAGCAGTATAACTATAAATAGTAATGCTGCCAGTCTTCTTAAGACAAAAAACTTTATAAAAAGTGGTTAGGTAGAATCCCTCTTTGAGAGTGGTTATGTCCCACTCTCAAAACGTGTGCCAAAAACCCCCAACTGTGCCTATTCAGAGTATTCCACCCACCCACCCCCAGGTGTTTTCTTTAAAGATAGAATAGGTAACTTTTCCTCTACGCTATCTATGGAGGTGGCAGCCATCTCCTATCCAGCATCGTGGACACCCCCAGACCCCTTGTGAAGCCAAAGATTGTCAAAGAGAACCAAGAAGTTTATCTGGCACCAGTCGGACTGATATGTCAAAATTTAAGCGTAACTGGCAGAAATCCAGAGGTACTGACAACAGGGTTTGGAGAAGATTCAAGGGCCAGATCTAGATGCCCATCATTGGTTACGGGAGCAACAAGAAAACAAAGCATATGCTGTCTAGTGGTTTCTGGAAGTTCCTTGTTCACAGTGTCAAGAAGCTGGAAGTGCTGCTGGTGTGCAACAACTCTTACTGCACAGAGATTGCTCGCGTTTCTTCTAAGAACTGTAAAGCCATCGTGGAATGAGCAACACAGCTGGCCATCAGAGTCACCAGTCCCAATGCCAGGCTGTGCAGCAAAGAAAATGAATAGACAGCTCGTTTACATATTTTATTTGTGTATAAATAAAACCATAAAAACTGCCCCCTACCCCAAAATAAAGATAGAATAGCTTTACTGAATCTAAAACAACTAGATGCACTCAGCACCTATAGCTTAGCAGCTAGTATGCCAGCCACATACATCAGAGCTGGAGGTTTTGAATTCAGCCCAGGCTTGCCAAACAATAATGGCAACTACAACAAAAAAATAGCTAGGTGTTGTGGTGGGCACCTGTAATCCCAGCTACTTGGGAGGCTGAGGCAAGAGAATTGCTTAAGCAGAGGAGTTGGAGTTGCTGTGAGCTGTGACTCTACGGCACTCTACTTAGGGTGACTTAGACTCTGTCTCAACAAAAAATAAATAAAACAACTAGATGTTTCTGAGTTATAGAGAGATTCAGGACTTTATAATTTATAAAATATTAATTTGGTTGCTGTCTTATAGCTTACATAAAATTAATCTTCTTTTATATTTAGTCTGAGGACCCAGAAGAGGATGCCAGGTTAAAACAGTTGCAGGCTGCAGCAGCACACTGGCAGCAGCACCAGCAACATCGAGTTGGCTTCCAGTATCAGGGAATAATGCAGAAGCACACTCAGTTACAGCAGATTCTACAACAGTACCAGCAGATTATACAGCATCCTCCACATATACAGGTGAGTGCTTCCATAGTTTACAAATAGAAAGTTGCCCCAAGACATTTAAAAGATTTGAGTGTGAATAATTAGATGTTTACTAGGAGTTGCCCAAGTAGTTAATCTGTCACATTACCTGCGGTATAGTGGAGTCTCCTGATCATGTCATCCCAGGCTAGGTGTTAAAGTATTATTGCTAAAGGATTTAGAGTTTGGGATTTGTCCATGTAGCTACAGGTTAACCTTTGTTTTGCCTATAAACTGCTACAGTAACAGATAAGCAAAAAGGCCAAAAGAACCATCACAAAAAACCTAAACAAATATATCACAAAAGATAAAGTGACTTAGGTACTTGTCTCTTTTTAGGTATAATCTTGTGTCTGTATTAATAATAGATCATTTTTTCAAGTTCTCAAAATGCTATGTAGGAATAGTAAAACTGGAAAAATACTGCTGAGATGGGTTTTTGCTTTAGTGTTTGGTTGGGTTTTTTTCCAGCTTGGTAATAAGTTACAGAAGTAAGCCAATGGAAGAAAGGGGGCTTATCACTCAAAGAGTTAGACAAGCTTCTCCTTAGCGTTCCAGAGTCTTTAGTGTTCTCATTCCTAAGGCTTCACATAGCCTTGATTCATTAATATTTTAACCTATGATTAATTCTCTTATTTAAATGTTTTGAAATAATTTTTGTGCCTTTATTTGTAGACCATGTCTGTAGACATGCAGCTGCGGCATTATGAGATGCAGCAGCAGCAGTTTCAACATCTTTACCAAGAATGGGAGCGAGAGTTTCAGCTGTGGGAGGAACAACTCCATTCCTATCCTCATAAAGATCAGCTTCAGGAGTATGAGAAGCAGTGGAAAACATGGCAGGGACATATGAAAGCCACTCAGACTTATCTCCAGGAGAAAGTCAATTCATTTCAGAACATGAAGAACCAGTATATGGGGAACATGTCAATGCCACCCCCTTTTGTTCCATATTCTCAGATGCCTCCACCTCTACCAACAATGCCCCCTCCAGTGTTGCCTCCTTCATTGCCACCACCAGTGATGCCCCCTGCCCTCCCTGCTACAGTGCCACCACCTGGCATGCCCCCACCTGTGATGCCACCTTCTCTACCAACCTCTGTGCCCCCACCAGGGATGCCTCCATCTCTTTCTTCAACAGGGCCACCACCAGTTCTTCCCCCTTCTGCAGGGCCACCTCCAGTTCTTCCCCCACCATCTCTCTCTTCAACAGCACCTCCACCTGTCATGTCTCTTCCACCATTGTCTTCAGCCACACCTCCTCCAGGAATACCTCCCCCTGGGGTTCCACAAGGGATACCACCTCAGTTAACAGCAGCCCCAGTTCCACCAGCCTCCAGTTCTCAGAGCTCACAAGTTCCCGAGAAACCTAGACCAGCACTGCTTCCCACTCCTGTGTCTTTTGGTTCTGCCCTACCCTCAACTTACCACCCTCCATTGCAATCAGCTGTTGGTCCATCGGAACAAGTGAATTCTAAAGCTCCTCTGAGCAAGTCTACTCTGCCATATGGTTCATTCTCATCTGAGCAAGGACTTGGGGAGTCTTCAGCTGCTCCGTCTCAACCAATCACTGCAGTCAAGGACATGCCAGTGAGATCAGGTGGCCTGCTTCCAGATCCTCCTAGAAGCAGTTACTTGGAAGGTCCAAGGGGCCCAAGGTAAGTCTGTTTTTCTTTTCTTTCTTTTGTTTTTTTGTTTGTTTGTTTGGCTATTTTGTTGACTTAGGCTGCAATGGCCTGCTGGTATAAAGAGCTTCATTTATTATAGAATTTTATATTCCCTTTGTACTTTTATGTACACTCTTGGCTTACAATTAATGATGTTAATATTGTTTGCTTATTAAATATAATGTAATCTAGAAAAGGTACCATGCCTCTGTTTCTTTGTTGTCACTGCCTTTATCCTGTATGTAGAAATTACAGTCCATAATGAATGTAATGTTGTAGATTAATGGTTTCATTTCTTACTGACTTTGCAGTTCACAAATAATGTTTTTGAGACTTATTATTTATCTTTTTGCTTTCATTTATTTAACAAATCATTGAATTGGCAACTACTGTTTGTTAGATTATGTGCTAGTTAGAGATGAAGATGAAGAATCCAATATGCTACTGAAATAAGGCAATGAAATTTCATGTGAGGGTCGGTAGGACTTTTATCCATTTGTACAGCAAATATTTTTCCTGCTTTTGTGCTTGCAGCAGTGAATATAACAGAACTGACAGGATTTCAGCTTATATCTTTTGTATTTTAAAAGTATTAAAGTTATTTTTCCAAGTTTATAAAAATACATTTTTCTCCCTATGTTGACCTAAATGATCATTAAAAAATATTTTTATTTGGATTTTTTTCCCAAGTAGAAATTGTACTTACGTAGTACAGTTAATTAATAATATTTTATACTTCCTCTACAAAATTTGGACATCACAGAAAAGTGTAGTGAAAGTCACCTAATTCCACCATTTGGAATAGTGGTGACTATTAGATGTCATAGACTAATAGTTAAAAATGATATCTATTATAAAAAAGGGATCATACAGAGTATATTGTCTTGTAACTTGTTTTTTCCAGTAATTTGTGTAGTGTTTAGGTTTCCATGTCAGTATCAATGGATGTACGTCATGTTAAATTTAAACTTTATTTTAACATTTATCTTTTATTTGTTCCCCAAGTTTATAATTTGGAAAACAACGCAGCACACAACTCCATCTCAGATCAAAGCAAAGAGAAATTTAGGGGCAGTTAACATGAATTCCTCCTCTGTACCAAGAAGCCTTGCTAGAGACTTTGCATTACTCTTGTCTTTTCAACAATGCATGAACTGGGCTGGTTATTCTGCATATACCCTTTATAAACTAGAACTGAGAGGATTAGGAAGTAACTTGCTCAATCAGGATCACGTAGCTGAGAGAGTAGAACCCATGTCCACACCCAGGTGGAGCTGAGTCTAGGGGGTCCCCAAAGCAAAAGCACCAATTAATCCATACTATCAGCGATTAAGAATACATTTATAGACTTGATTTATTTGGTTTGTGTATCATCTTCTTGATTTGAATTTGTATTTATTTCTTGGAATGAACATTGCCTTTTAGATCTGGTGACTAATTTGCTGTAGAAGAAGAACATTCTTAACTCCTCCTGAAACACATTTCCCTGCTTCCTTGATTTTTGTCATATTAATGTTTTATCTCTTTGATTACCAAATCTTGGCTTTGTAAATTTAGGACCTATTTAAGTTTTTTCTTCACAAGTGCAGTTAATAATCACAGTGCTGAGAGGGTCTTAGCAATTATCTAGTATGATATCCCTCTAGAGCAACTCACATTCGTGTTGCGTTTTAGTTTATCCTAGTGGGTCTTGCACATATTATCTTATTTATTCCTCTCTAATCTCTTGAAGTGAATAGATAAGAAATGCTGAGATTTGAAGAGTTTGTATTTTGCCCCAGATGACATAGCTTATAAATAATTGACATGGGATTAGAATCCAAGGCCTTCTGTTTCACTTTTACATCCTCTGTACTTCCTGTAACAGTCAGTAGATGAACTCTGCTTGAACACAGGCACTGTTAGAAGGAATATATTACCATATAAAATGATGTTGGTTTCCTAGAAAGTTTAGTTTCTACATTGAACCTAAGTATGTTTTAGTACCTGGTGAATCTAGATCTGCCTCTGTGGAGCAACACAGAATTAATTCTCCCATCCCTACTTTACTGTAGTCTCAGTACACTTATTTTACTATGTCTCCCCATCCTGACTTAACCACTCTGCTCTGCCAATCACATAAACTTAAATTTTTTTCTTTTCACATTGACATTGGTTCTAACCACCTCCTGCTACAATGCTCACTTTCCTTTGGTTTATTAGTCTACTTCAGATGCAGAGGACATTCAGCCTATTACCAATTTCATTATAAAGAATGTGCTTGTTTATACTGTGTAGCTTAACAAATGGCTTTTTTTTTTTTTTTTTTGTCTGCACATTCGCAGTGTTGACTCATGTTGAGCTTAGCATCAATTTAGCTTCCTAGGTCTTTTTCACATTCACTATTATTAAACCAAGTCTCTCTCATCTTGAACTTGTGCAGTTTTTGTTTGTTTGTTTGTTTGTTTGTTGTGGTTTTTTTCTTTTTCTACGACTTTACATTTATCTTTAAATTTTGTCTAGTTAGGTTTGTGCCATCATTTTAGTCAGCTGAAGTCTTGGTGAATGTTGATTAGATTGTTTTGGGTTTTGTGATACTTTTGTGGATACTTCTCTCCACCTTTTTTCCCTGTAGCTTTGGTAAGGATGGCTTTTTTGGTTCTCTTACCCAGGCATAGTTCTTTTTCTCCTTTCTAACTAGGTAAAAAATCATATCAGTGGGAAGCTGGTTAGTGAGTAAGAGAGACTGAAGTGAGAATAACCTACACTGTTAAGGAAACTACTTGTGAACTTCCTTTATTAGTTGAATCCAGATTTTGCTATGAACACATAACTGATAATGATAAACCCCCTTTTTAAAAAATAAAATAAAATAAAGCTGGGTAGAGAGTCAAGAATTGAGCACTGTTAAACTAATTTATCAATAACATGTTATTAAAACAAAGTATTGTAAATTGCTTTGAGTTTTACAAAATGTAGATTTAGGTTGCTTTCTAAAAGCAAGATTTCTGAGCAGTTACATGACAAAACTATATCACACATAAATAACATACCACATTGTTGAGCTGTTTTGACACTGTGTGTATTGGTTTGACTGAACTCACTATGTCTTCCAGAAGACTGCTATAGTTCCAATAAACTGTCATCAGTGAATGTTTCCTAGAACTTTTTATTTAAATAATAAAACTTATTTTTCTATTATTATATTTATTAAAGGGTTAGAGAAGTACATGATCTTAAGTGTACAGCCTAGTGAATTTTCACAAAATAAACACATCTATGTTATCACTACTTAGGTCAAGAAATAGAAATTACTAGTGCCCAAGAAGTTCTCCTTACTATACTGTCTTAGTCATTTTCTCCCAACCCAAAGATAACCACGATACTGAGCCATAGATTAGTTTTGTCTGTTTTTGAACTTTATATTAATCATATTAATGGAATCATATTGTATGTACTCTTCTGAGTCTGGCATCTTTTACTTGACATTGTATTACCTGAGATTTTTCCATGTTGTGTGTAGCAGTCATTTGTTTATTCACATTCCTGTACAATATTCTATTGTATAAATATATCACAATTTGTTGATCCATTTTAATATTGATATTCATTGAAGGTTTTTGGTCATTACGAAAAATGCTGCTATGTATGTCCTCTGGTGTTTTATATATATATCTCTTGGGTTGCATTTGTGCTTGTGTGTATTTAATCTTTTGTTTGGATATGTAATGAGTATTAGAATTGTTTCATTCTAGGTATGGACATGTTCTACACTGATAAGATATTATTGAATGGTTTTCCGAAGTGGTTGTTTCAGTTTATAGTCTCTTCAGCAATGTTTCAGTGTTCCAGTTTTTTGCATCTTCATTAACACTTGGTATTGTTAAACTCTTAAATGTTAGCAACGTTTAATGGTTTTCATTTACATTTCCCTGATATTTGAGATTGCACGCCTTTTTATTTGATTATTGTTCAATTGGATTTCCTCCTTTATGAAATGGTGATTCAAGGTCCCCCCCATTTTTCTAGTGGGTTTTATTTCTTGTTGATTTACAGGAGCTCTTTATATATTCTAGATAGCAGTTCTTTATCCATTATTTGTGTTGTAAATTTCTCAATTTGCAGTACTACTTGTTTTCTTAACCCCCTCTATACCAGAAAAGTAGAAATAAAAATAAAGGGATAATGAAAAACAACTTGTTAGAAATTTTAGTAAAAATTTTAAAAGACTAATCAAGTAAATTTTGGCACGTAGACATATGAAGTAATTCTGTCACATGTCCTTTTAGCAAATCAAGATGGTGCAGATTCTTGCCATAAAATATGGAATAAAGTCCTTCCTATTATAAGTGATTGACAGTACCACATTTCCTTGAGAAATGCATTGTTTGCTCAGATCTTGAGTTTGAGGATATTCATGTAGGATATTGTCACCTGAGGATTCATGGGCAGAGATTTCACTTATATGATCAATTTGACATAGTTTTTAGAGCCTACTATACTATTGCCTCTGCACTTATCTTTTGATTCATCTAATAATTTTGAAACAGCTTTCTCTGTCATTTTCTTCTCCTTTGTCATTTTCTTTTCCTTATCCTTGTAGTCAGGAAATGAAAAATGTTAGAATTCTCAGTTGTGCTTAGTGAAGCTTAAGAGTAGACTGCAGTATTTTGGTCAATGCAAAGATGGTGACAACTTACTTTACCTTTGCTTCATTGTCCTCGGCAGTTCCATCATTCTTTCATTGTCTTATTTTAATCTTTTTAAGCATAGTTGAGGATGATTGATATGTAATGATGAATAATGATGAGTTCTAGGATAAAGAAATTATAAAATGTTTAAAGATAGAGGAAAATTACTATGATCCTATAATATATCTTAGATTTATGAAAGAATCTAATGGATCCATAAATTAGTCACAAGGCAATATAAGTTTCTTTTCTTTCTTTCTTTTTTTTTTTTTTTTGAGACAGAGCCTCGAGCTGTCTCCCTGGGTAGAGTGTTGTGGCATCACAGCTCACAGCAACCTCAACTCCTGGGCTTAAATGATTCTCTTGCCTCAGCCTCCCAAGTAGCTGGGACTACAGGCACCCGCCACAACACCCAGCTATTTTTTGGTTGTAGTTGTCATTGTTTGGCAGGCCTGGGCTGGATTTGAACCCTCTAGCTCTGCTGTATGTGGCTGGTGCCTTAGCTACTTGAGCTACAGGTGCCGAGCCAGTTTAGTTTTATTTTTTAAAATATTAAATTTTCTCTTTGTTCTTAAGTAGGCCTGTAAGAAAAAAAATGTCAGCTTGGCCCCTGCCCCCCACGTGCCCCCCCCCCCACCCACATACCCCCACGGTCGTGCGGCCCACCCCACCCCAGGCCTGCCAAACAACAATCATGGCTGCAACCAAAAAATGGCCAGGCGTTGTGGCGGGGACCTGTGGTCCCAGCTACTTGGGAGGCGTAGGCAGGAGACTGGCTTGAGCCCAGGAGTTGGAGGTTGCTATGAGCTATGCCATAGCACTCTACCCAGGGGACAGCTTGAGACTCTCTCAAAAAAAAAAAAAAAAAAAGAAAAGAAAAGAAAAAAAAAAGTCATGATGTATCCATCTTTACAAATAGGTAGACTTGTTGAGAAAAAACTAAACAATTATAATTGGATCCAGTGAACCTTTATGAACCCTAAGACTTAGTGGTGTCTTTCGTTAATAGAAATTATTATTATTTTTTTTTGAGACAGTGTCTCACTATGTTGCCCTCAGTAGGGTGCTGTAGTATCACAGCTCACAGCAACTTCAAACTCTTAGGCTTAAGTGATTCTCTTGCCTCAGCTATTTTTTTTGCAGTTGTCATTGTTAAGCTGGCCCGGACAGGGTTTCAGCCTGTCAGCCTCACTGTATGTGGCTGGTGCTATAACCGCTGTGCTAAGGGCACCAAGTCAAATTAATAGAAATTCTTGATTTTAATTTAGTAGTCCAATTTATTAATCTTTTCCTATATGGTTAGTGCTTTTTTTGTATCCTGTTTAAGAAACTCCAAATTATTAATACATTGTTCTGTTTTTTTCTTCCCTCTTTTATTGTTTTAACCTTTTATTTTTAAATGAACATTCTATACAGAATTTTTTTTTTTTTTTGAGACAGAGGCATATCACCCCTAGTAAAGAGCTGTGGCGTCACAGCTCACAGCAACCTCCATCTCTTGGGCTTAAGTAATTCTCTTGCCTCAGCCTCCCAAGTTGCTGGGACTATAGGCACCTGCCACACATCCAGCTACTTTTGTTGTTGTTGCAGTTGTCATTGTTGGTTAGCTGGCCCTGGCCAGGCTCAAAGCTGCCAGCCTTGGTGCTTATGGCTGGCGCTGTAACCACTGTGCTATACAGGTGCCAAGCTCACGATATTTTTTTGTTGTTGTTGTTAATGTATAGTGTGAGGTAGGGGTCAAGGTTCTTTATTTTCCCAAAGGGTTATCCTTTGACCCCAACATCATTTATTGGAAAAGTCAACCCCTTTTCAGTAGGCCACTTTGCAGTGACTCCATCCTAAATCTGGTGTCTAAATGTGTTTGTTTCTGAACTCTCTATTGTCTGTCCTTGCATCAGAGTCATACTATTTTAATTACTATGGTTTTGTAGTAAATCTTGATATATATTTGTGTAAGCTTTCTGGTTCTTTGCTTATAGATCAGGGGTTGGCAGTCTTTTTCTCTGAAGGCTTTGTGGGCCACATTTGATCTCTTCCATATTTTCTTCTTCTTCTTTTTTTTTTTTTATAACCTTTAAAAATGATTTTAAATAAAGTGAGATTCTTTCTCTACAAAAAAAATAAATAATACACACACACAGAGTGAAGATTTCTTTAGGGTGACACCTGTGGCTCAAAGGAGTAGGGCGCTAGCCCCATATGCCAGTGGTGGCAGGTTCAAATCCAGCCCTGGCCAAAACCTGCAAAAAAAAAGAAAAATAGTTTTGAAAATCACTTTTAACTGTATTTCGTCCATAGACCACAGTTTGTTCTAGAAATCAGGAATGTCCAACTTTTTTTTTCTCCTCTGCTACATATTGGAAGAATAAGAGTTGTCTTAGGCCATACATTAAATACACAAATACTAATGAAAGCAAAAAGAAAAGGTCTGTGCATACTTTTTTTGATATCTAACGCCACAGATTAACAAAAAAATAATCTTCATGTGGCCCATGGGTTGCAGGTTGGACACCCCTGTTCTAGATTATCTTTGTTACTCTTACACGAATCAGCTTGCCAATTTTAAAAAACCTGCTGGAATTTTGAGGAATGTTGCATATAATTTATCGATCATTTTGAGAAAGAATTAAAGTCTTTATAATATCAAGGTTTCTGATCAGTCACAACCTTAATTGGTTTTAGGATTAGAATTGTGGGCCTCTTAAATAGCTGTCTTATTAGAATTAGTAAGGGACTGTGAGCGCTTGTTTTTCTTTATGTTTCATTTGTCATGATTGTTTCTGTTTATAGTGATTACTTTGGGAATCTTTATTTTAGGACATTGGTTGTACAGATTAGAAAACAGGCATCATGGCTCGGCGCCTGTGGCTCAATCGGCTAAGACGCCAGCCACGTACACCTAAGGTGGCGGGTTCGAATCTCCAGCCCGAGCCCTCCAAACAACAATGATGGCTGCAACCAAAAAATGGCCAGGCGTTATGGCGGGCACCTGTGGTCCCAGCTACTTGGGAGGCGGAGGCAGGAGACTTGCTTGAGCCCAGGAGTTGGAGGTTGCTGTGAGCTGTGATGCCATGGCACTCTACCCAGGAGGATAGCTTGAGGCTCTGTCTCCAAAAAATAAATAAATAAATAAATAAATAAATTGCTTTAAAAAAAGAAAAAGAAAACAGGCATCATTTCATGTGAAAACTAAAAAGAAGGGAATTGCATCCTAAATTTTGTTACTTTGTAATTCCCATAGTATGTTGATTTTAGTATGTTTGCAAAAAGTGTGATACAGACAACCCTTGTTTAAGGTTTATTTGTATTTTTGAATACCTCTTAAGTTTTTATACATATTTTGGAGTTCTATGTCAAATTTTGAAATGTTTACACCCTAGTTCTAAGGGTTTTACTTTTTAGGGGTTTATGAAACACTTAACTATACAAATAAATATTTTCTAAACATTTAAATACCAAACATTTCTTCTTCTATTTACCTAATCAATGTGCAGTACATGCATTTTTATGTGATTTTTATTTGGTGAATGTATATTATGTTGTTACTGTATTTTAAATACATGTTTTTAATCTATCAAAATAGTCATATTATTTCATTGTATTGATGTAAAGGTAGCTTATTTTAATGTAAATTTTAATATATTTATTCCAAAAACCTAAAAGCTCTCAACTTTTATAAATGAGAAAGGTTTTAATAGTCTGTCATTTTGCAAATCTTTAAACTTTGAAAATTTGAAAGTGTAGTAGTGTTAAGTATTTGCCATTTATGTGTAGTGTTGAAAGTATATTTCAAATAGCACCAACATTTTCTGGTCCCAAATGAAAATAAAATAATAGCCTTTGGCTGTTGATCAGCAATTTGGTCTGAACGCAAAGCACCCTACCCTTGCATTGCCCTTATCAACTCTTCTGCCATGCTCACTTATCTGCACATCTTTTAGTGCTTGCTGCTTTCCTTGTCCTTTCCTCCTACCTTACACATGCTGTTTTCTTTGTCTAGAATTTCCTTCCTGCCATTTTTTGGCTTACTTTTTCCTATTTTTCCTGCCCTGGGGCAGTACTTCACTAATTTTATATTGGGATCCTTCAATGAATCAGACATTGGTTAGCAAGATAAACATGTCTTGTATTCATCAAATTCTGTTCTAATTGTTGATTTTCTTGTCTCACACTTCCCGTGAACTATGAAATTCTCGAGGCTAGGTATGACTTTTATTTCTAGCACTAGCACAGTATCTGACAATCAGCAGATGTTCATAAATGCTGCTTATACCAAAATGTCAGTCATGGGTAAGATTCTCAAGGCATTCATAATTTTCTTAGGAAATCACCTTTGGAATTTGATTGTAGTATTAGATAACATGTTGATAGGGTTTCTTACTAACTTTTTCTTTTTTTTAGAGACAGAGTCTCACTTTATCACCCTCCGTAGAGTGCTGTGGTGTCACAGCTCATAGCAACCTCCAACCCCTGGGCTTAGGCGATTCTCTTACCTCAGTCTCCCGAGTAGCTGGGACCATAGGCACCTGCCATAACACCCAGCTTTTTTTTTTGGTGCACTTTGGTCGGGGCTGGGTTTGAACCTGCCACCCTCGGTATATGGGGGTGGCGCCCTACCCACTGAGCCACAGGTGCTGCCCTCTCACTAACGCTGTTAGTCTTATTACTTTATACAAATTAATAATTGCTTCATTGAATGCATAGCAAATTATTTTATACAACTTGAATGAATTAAGATATTATTATTCCAGGCACTTTGAATTAATAAAGATAACTTCAAGAAAAAGAACCCAACCATCACAAGCCCTAAAACAGCATACTTTTTTCTCTCTGTAAATATGTGATCTCTATCTTTAGCGTTATGATGTACCTTTTGACAAGTGTAGACAACAGCTTTCCCCTTTGCCCTTGATAGAAGTGCCAAGTCTTCACTACTTTGCATAGACCATCTACCCTAGTGCTGCTTTCTCAGCCTCAACAAACAATTTTTATGTACTTGCTTTATATCTTTAATTTAGCCTTCTGCCTCACAGAGGAAATCAAGGCTGTCAGGCCCAGTAAAACTCCTCATTTCCAGCCTTTGCCTTTACGTATCATGTTCATCTTTCTTGTAGTCTTAAAAGAAGGTGCCCCTCTGATGAGGACCAATCCTCTGTAAGCTTTAAAGAGATACAGTCTGCCTTTTTATCAAAGTGGTCTAAAATATTACAGCAAAATGTCCATCCCCTACCCCATGCCACCCTAGATGTTTACCAGTGGGATCCTCTTTTAATTCTTTAGGTTGTTTCTTTTGGTAGCTAGCTTTTATAGTGCTAAATAATGTGCTTCTCCTTTCCTGACTTATATATGCTTACATATTTTATTTATTTATTATTTTTTCAGATAGAGTCTGTCTGTATCACCCTTAGTAGAGTGCTGTGGTGTTGCTCACAGTAACTTCAGACTCTTGGGCTCAAGTGATTCTCTTGCCTCAGCCTCCAAGTAGCTGGGACTACAGGTGCCTGCCACAACACCCTGCTATTTTTCTTTTTTTTAGAGATGGAGGTCTCTCTCTGACTCAGGCTAGTCTCGAACTCCTAAGCTCAAGCAGTCCACCTGCCTTGGCCTTTCAAGAGTGCTAGGATTACAGGCATGAGCTACTGTGCCCAGCCCACTTACACATTTTAGATATTACTTGTATACCTTCACATATTTTAGATCTTTTCTTCCTGTCCTGTTCTGCCACGTGGCCATTACATAGCATTTTCCATGACTGTCCTCTTTGATTAGATTGACCGTTGAATCTCATAGCTTCCTGTTATGGTCTAGCCCAGGGGTCCTCAGACTTTTTAAACAGGGGGCCAGTTCACTGTCCCTCAGACTGTTGGGGGGCCGGACTACAGGGCCCGGATGAGTTGGCTGCTAAGCAGGACAGGCAGCGTTGGCAAAAACACCCAGTGGGCCGGATAAATGTCCTGGGCAGGCTACATGTGGCCCGCAGGCCGTAGTTTGAGGACGCCTGGTCTAGCTTTTAGTGCTTCCTTTTTCTGGAGTACATGTTTAGTAACTTACTAAGGGAATGTAGACAGAAGGTAAATTTTCTGAGTCCTCACGTGTCTGAAAATGTATTTATTCTAACCTTCCACTTGATTTATAATTTGGGTATAGAATCTGATGTTGAATGTAATTATTCCTTAAAGTTTTAGGGCATCAGTTTATTTTCTTCTATCACCTGTTGGGGCTATAGTGCTGTTCTGATTCTTGTTTTGCTATCCTCAGCTTGCCATTACTAGAAACTTTTTTTATCTCTAAAAATTTCAATGTTTTTTGTTTATTTAGTTTTATTATTTATTCTGAGTACTCAGGGTAGTGGGTCCTTTCTGTCTGGAGATTGGAGTCTCCTAACTCTTGAGAAATTTCTTTGTGTTATCATTAATTTTTCTCTTGCATTCTTTTTTCCTCTTTCTGGAATTCCTTATTAAAAGGATTTTGGACCTGTTGCATTATCTTTGTCTCTATCTTTTCTTTCATTTTTTTGGGTGTACTTTGAGATATTTTAATTTCTTATTTATTTAGTGAGAGTCTCACTATGTTGCCCTTGCTAGAGTGCTGTTGTGTCACAGCTTACAGCAACCTCAAACTCTTGGGCTTAAGTGATTCTCTTGCCTCACCCTTCCAAGAAGCTGGGACTATAGGCACCCACTACACTGGCTATTTTTTTTTTTTTTGGTAGTTGTCATTGTTGTTGAGCAGGCCTAGGCTGGGTTCAAACCTGCCAACCCTAGGGGTATGTGGCCGGCGCCCTAGCTGCTGAGCTACAGGCCCTGAGCCTTAACTTCTAATTCTTTCATTGCATTTTTTTTATTTTGAGCATTTTTTCTGGTCTTTTTTATAAACAGCAGATTGTTCTTGATTTATATGTACAATCTCTTTAAAAAATATCTCAGAAAATACCAAGTTGAGTTGTTTTGTTTTGTTTTGGTGAGACAGAGTCTCACTATGTTACCCTCAGTGGAGGGCTATAGCATCACTGCTCACAGCAACCTCAAACTCTTGGGCTTAAGTGATTCTCTTGCCTTTGCCTCCCAAGTAGCTCAGACTACCTATAGATGCCCGCCACAACACCCAGCTATTTTTGTTGTTGTTGTCGTTGTTGTTTTAGCTGGCCTGGGCCAGGTTCAAACTCACCAGCCTTGGTGTATATGGCTGGTGCCCTACCCACTGAGCTGCAGGTACTGCCCCAAGTTGAAGTTTTTTAAAAGTTCTCTCCCTGTATTTGTATTATCTGTTTATTTCAGATTGATGTTCTCTATTCATGTATCTTTGATTTCTTTCTTTCACTTTGGTGTATATCTAGTTATCCTTGGCTCTCCATTTATATTTAAAAGTGGTAGACACAGGCAAACTGATTGGGAGCTCTATGTATGAAGAGTTTGTCACCTGTCAGGTTTTGCTTTAAGTGATAGGGCAAAGAACTGTCTGCTATTGCTAGGAGACTCTCAAATACAAGAACTTAGAGACGTTCAGCCTAAGGAGGAGCTGGTTGATGGTCTGAGTATAGATTTTAATTTACATATTTTTAGCCCCAAGTTTTCCTCCTTTTCTTCCCCAACACCCCTGGTATCTCAGAATCCTGACCCTCTCTGAGATTCTCTGGGCAAGCCAGTCCCGTTCTGATTTTATCTGCTTCTACTACCAGCACTCCAAGCTGCTATTTCTTCCTGCACTATAAATTACTACTCATATTTAGTCTTTATCTTTCAGCACTTAAAACAAGATCCTAATCTGCTGATGACTCCTGTCTCTGTTTATTGTGAGTTTATGTATTTTTAAATTTCTTGCAATGGTCCATAAAGTGTCAACTTGGCTAGGCTAAACTACATTTCCTAGGATTCCTTTTCTTGTATGTTTCTGATTAGGGTGGGCTACAGGGAGATTTTTGCAGCTAACATGAGATTATCTCTGAATAACCAAAATCACTCCAATCCTTTCCCCAAAAGAGGATGTAAATTCCCTTTTTTGTCTTTGGGGTAATACTAGCTCATTCTTCCCCTAGCTGATTCATACTCCCTCTTTGATATTTTATAACTTAAATATTGAGATTAAAATGTTAACTATTATTAACACATTTTTTGGTTAGATGATAAGGAAGGAAACAAAACATTTGGTTCATGTATTACATACAGGGTGGATGTAAAGTTCGTATGCAATTTACATAGTTAAACTATTTAAATTAGCAACAGCAAATGAGCTTTATGTCCACCCTGTGTACAAAGGGTGCCCAAAAAAGTATGCACGTTTTAAGAAAGAAAAAATTTCACTAAAATTGTAATACCAAAATATATGAAAAACAAAAGATAAATACAAGTCATGTTGAGCACCTCTTGTGATTGCAGAAGTCAAATGTGACTTGAGTATTACAAATGAGGTACAGTTTTTTCCTTTCTTAAAATGTGTATACTTTTTTTGGCACACTGTGGGTGTATGTGTTCTAACACATTTATATCAAATTAAGGAAGAAATAGTTATAGCTGTTTCAGTCCTTATTTTTGCAATAGTCAGAAATAGCTGGTATTTATAATTACTTCTACTACCCATTCCGTATTCCTTTTGCTCTCAGCAGGTACTTAATCTTGTCCAGGTTCCTTGCCTAGTGGGGTGAACCAGACTTTCATTTTGGAAAAGTCCTGCCTGAATTAGGTTATTAGAGTTTTCCATTGACTTTAATCACAAAACATGGAAGTACTAAGAGGCATTATATAGGATCTCTTGCATTTCAGACATATTCCTCCTTATCCCCATTGTGCAGTAGTAACCTAATTTCCCCTTGAAAGTCAGGATTAATCACCTCCAGGCAATATAATAACCCCCTTTGCCTTTTGATTCAGAACTTCAGAGTAAAGTTGTAGTCTCAACTTTAGTTCAGTATTGACTAGCAAAGCTTAAACTCACAGGGATGGAAAATAAATATTCTGCTAGAATTGAATTTATTACTCTTCAGTGATTTTCCAAGCAAATGAAACAAAAACCCTCCTAATTCTCATTAAAGCCTTGAAAAGCATCACCTTGAAATCATCCTAAATTCTTCCCTTTTCACTATCATTTTATTCCCACCTGTTTAAAAACCCTATCAGTTCTACCTTATTTTACATTTCACACTTACATCTTCTCTGCATCCTCATATTAGTTACTGCCTTAGACTAGGCATCACTTTCACTTCCCCAAATTATAGAAATAATCTTTAAACTTTTCCCCTTCTGCCCATCCACTATTTTCCTGCTAAAGCAATCTTTTAAAAGTTAGATCATATTTAGTGGCTCTCAGTCCTTCTAAGGTAATTCTAAATTTTTTAGCTGAATTAATTTATCTGTTGTAACAGAGATCCAAAGGAAGATGGCTTTAACAAGTAAGAAGTGCCTTCTCTCTTAGAACTTAAGTTGTTTTGCGATGTATAACGCACACCCCCCACACACACATTGAGGGAAACACAGGGATGCGTGTTATATATGTGTAATACAACTTAGGCGCAGGGAGCCCAGGTGGTCTCCTGGGAGCTGCTAAAGCTGGTCCACCTGGGTCCGCTGGGTGCCTAAGTTTCCAGTCCAGGTGGATCCAGGATCTGATGGGAGTGAGCTGGAATGGCTTCTGCTAGACAATGCAATCAGGAAAGGGTGGTGGCAGGGCCAGTGAGGCAGGTTGAGGCCCTAGAGGACAAGGGCAAAGCCCAAGGCCCAGGCATATGGAGGGGAGCAGGAGCCCCAAGCAGGCCCCAAGGACCCACCTGGCTGAGTGGCCTCAGATGTTCCTGCCCCACTGTCCAATGGTCCCCAATGTGGCAGGGAAGATAGGAACAACTTTCATAGAGTAGGGTGGCTGCGGGAGGGTGGTACTATCCATATGTTTATTTACCAGGGGAACATTAGCCCTCACTAGATACATCTTTCTCAGATGAGAGCTGGCCACTTTCTCAAGGGGCTTTTTTCTCAAAGTTTAAGCCAAAAACATAGGTGCACGTTTTATATGGGAGCACATTTACATGGCAAAATATGGTATATGATGTCTCTATAGTCTGATGAGTCCAAGTTCCCTCTGATTTGTTACTTTGCCATCACTTATTTACCTGGTCCAATATGCTTCACCACTATGTCAGAACTAGCATGAAAAAGGAAATAATGAAGAGCGGCATGTGCTCTTTCTTTTGAGGGGACAGCCCTAAAGGATGTTTATATCATTTTCACTTGTAGCTCATTGGCCAGAACATGGCTACAAACAAGTTCTGTTTGCAAGAGAGTTTGGGAAAAGGCAGCCCCCATAGCTCAGTGGGTAGGGTGCTGGCCACATATACCCAGGCTGGTGGGTTTGAACCCAGCCTGGGGCAGCTAAACAATAAAGACAACTGCAACAAAAAAATAGCTGGGCATTGTGGCAGGCACCAGTAGTCCCAGCTACTTGGGAGGCTGAGGCAAGAGAATTGCTTAAGCCCAGGGGTCCTCAAACTTTTTAAATAGGGGGGCAGTTCACTGTCCCTCAGGCCATTGGAGGGCCAGACTATGGGCCCTGGTACGAATCGGCTGCTAAGCAGGACAGGCAGTGGCAGCAAAAACACCCAGTGGGCCAGATAAAGGGCCTCAGCGGGCTGCATCTGGCCCTTGGGCTATAGTTTGAGGACATATGCTTAAGCCCAAGAGTTTGAGGTTGCTGTGAGCTGTGACTCCATGGCACTCTACCGAGGGTGACATAGTGAAACTCTTGTCTCAAAAAAAAAAAAAAAAAAAGAAAAAGAGGTTGGGAAAAGACAGTCTGGGGAGCCTTGTCTAGCTAAAAATAAGAGGCTCTATTATTGTAGAAAAGCGTACAGTGAACCAGGCATGGTGGCTCACACCTGTAATCCCAGCACTTTAGGAGGCCAAGGCAGGAAGATTACTTAAGAACAGGAGTTTGAGACCAGCCTGCACAACATAGCAATACCCTGTTTTTTTATGGGGAAAAAAATTAGGTGGGTATAGTGTTGCGCTCCTTTGGTCCTAACCACTTGGGAGGCTGAGGCAGGAGGATAGTTTGAGGCTGCACTGAGCTATGATCATGTAATCCAGCCTACAGAGCAAACCCTGTTTCTGAAATTAAAAAAGAGAATGAATATTAGAGAACCACCAGTAGACTCTGCCACACGAGGCATTTATAGTCTTTTGAAGATATTTGTTTACCTCTTTACCTTCCTTCCAAGTGTGCTACTTTTCTACTTCTCCATCTTTGCCAGCTCTGCTTATTCTGTCTCCTCTTTGCTTCAGCCACACTAAATTATTTGCATTTCCAAATATGCTACACTGGTATGCGTTTCTCTCTCTATCAGCTTTATCTTAAAAAATTTACCTTTCAAAACTCAATTTAAACATTTCCTATTCTCTTGCCTTTATTATACATAGATGGACTTTAGTCATTGTACTTCTTGGCTCTTATTTACACTTAGATTTTTGATTATAAACTCTTTGAGGACCAAGATGACATTTTATTTGTTTCTTGGATGTAGTCCATAGCTCTGTCCAGACTTTTTAAAATGTCAGAGCACACTCTTAAGATACCCCTACTGTGTTTTTAAACTTTTATCAGTTAATCAAGGTGTTAGTGCTAGCACCAACAATATTTATAATCATCTTATATTTTCTTGTTAATTATTTCATACTTAGTTTTTAGTTATTTAGTTAATTCCAAAAGTATTCTCAGAGTTAGGTATGGCATTTGTTAGTTTTTTTGCTTAAAATCAGTAGACATTTCTGTCTACTAAATCACAATATTTATAATTGTTTTTTAACAGTTCAGTGTATCAGTGACTTGCTGCAAGAGATGTGTTGAAGCAAATTAGATAATACTGACGTGATTTCCAAAGCCTGTCCTAAGCTTCTGAGTACTGCCAACTTAACACACTGGTTCTAAGATATTGGTGACTCAAGATTTGTTTAATGACGGAACAAGTCATTGTTATAAACAGATTCTAAGGCAAAAATGCCTTAAATATTCTTACATGGAGATTTTTTTTTTCTGCTTTACTGTCTTGAGTAATATCTTTTGTTTTACTTGTAGATTTGATGGTCCTCGAAGATTTGAGGATTTAGGGTCAAGGTGTGAAGGACCGAGACCCAAAGGGCCTCGTTTTGAAGGAAATCGCCCCGATGGGCCAAGACCCAGATATGAAGGTCACCCAGCAGAGGGCACTAAAAGCAAATGGGGAATGATTCCCCGGGGGCCAGCATCTCAATTTTATATTACCCCCAATACATCCCTAAGTCCTCGACAGAGTGGACCACAGTGGAAAGGCCCCAAACCATCTTTTGGACAGCAACATCAGCAGCAACCTAAGTCACAAGCAGAACCTCTTTCAGGAAACAAAGAACCATTAGCAGACACCAGTAGTAACCAGCAGAAGAATTTTAAAATGCAATCAGCTGCATTTTCCATTGCTGCAGATGTAAAGGATGTCAAGGCGGCTCAGTCAAATGAGAATCTAAGCGACTCTCAACAAGAGCCACCTAAAAGCGAAGTTTCGGAAGGGCCCATAGAGCCTTCTAATTGGGACCAGAATTCTCAAAGTATGGAGACTCAAATCGACAAAGCCCAAGCTGTTACCCAGCCTGTACCCCTTGCAAATAAGCCTGTACCTGCTCAATCTACTTTTCCCTCAAAAACAGGGGGGATGGAGGGAGGACCAGCAGTAGCCACATCATCGTCATTAACTGCAGATAATGATTTTAAACCTATGGGTATTGGTCTGCCTCATTCAGAAAACAACCAAGATAAAGGGCTATCTCGGCCAGATAATAGAGATAATAGATTAGAAGGCAATCGAGGCAGCAGCTCATCTTACAGAGGTCCTGGGCAAAGCAGAATGGAAGATACACGGGATAAAGGACTAGTAAACAGAGGTCGGGGCCAGGCAATCAGTCGAGGCCCAGGTTTGGTCAAGCAAGAAGACTTTAGTGATAAGATGATGGGTAGAAGAGAAGACAGTCGAGAGAAGATGAGCAGAGGAGAAGGCAGCCGGGAGAGAGGCTTGGTGAGGCCTGGAAGCAGTCGGGAGAAAGTGCCAGGTGGTCTGCAAGGCAGCCAGGACAGAGGTAGAGCTGGCAGCCGAGAAAGGGGACCTCCTCGGAGAGCTGGTAGTCAGGAGAGAGGTCCCCCTCGAAGGGCTGGAAGTAGGGAACAAGTACCACCTCGAAGAGCTGGGAGCAGGGAAAGGGGACCACCTCGAGGGCCTGGCAGTCGGGACAGGGGAGTGGGAAGATCAGATTTTGGTCGTGATAGAGGTCCATTCAGACCAGAACCAGGAGATGGTGGGGAAAAAATTTATCCATATCATCGAGATGAACCTCCTAGGACTCCATGGAATCATGGAGAAGAGAGAGGGCATGAAGAGTTCCCATTAGATGGTAGAAATGCTCCAATGGAACGAGAAAGACTTGATGATTGGGATAGAGAGAGATACTGGAGAGAGTGTGAACGTGACTATCAAGATGATACACTAGATCCTTATAACAGAGAGGATAGGTTCTCAGCACCACCATCTCGGTCTCATGATGGAGATAGGCGAGGCCCTTGGTGGGATGATTGGGAGAGAGATCAGGATATGGATGAGGACTACAATAGGGAAATGGACAGGGATGTGGATCGGATTGGAAGACCCATGGATATGTATGATAGAAATTTGGATAATGAGTGGGACAGAGATTATGGGAGACCACTGGATGAACAAGAATCACAGTTTCATGAACGGGATATTCCATCTCTTCCACCTTTACCACCCCTCCCACCTCTTCCACCTCTGGATAGATATCGGGATGATAGATGGAGAGAAGAAAGAAATCGAGACCATGGGTATGATCGAGATTTCCGTGATAGGGGTGAGTTGAGGATTCGAGAGTATCCAGAAAGAGGAGATACATGGCGGGAAAAGCGAGATTATGTTCCTGACAGAATGGACTGGGAAAGAGAACGGTTGTCAGACAGATGGTACCCATCTGATGTGGATAGACATTCCCCCATGGCGGAACACATGCCCTCCTCACATCATTCCTCTGAAATGATGGGGTCTGATGCAAACTTAGACTCTGACCAAGGCCTTGGAGGGGTAATGGTTCTCAGTCAGAGGCAGCATGAAATCATTTTGAAAGCTGCACAAGAACTGAAAATGCTTCGGTAAGTCGAATCCTTAAGATCATTTCTTTTAGTCAAAACCACATTCAGAGTGCTCTTTTAAAAGTGATATATTTGAATGGAACTATTTCATTTCATGTTCTTATCACATACTTTTAATTTATATTTCTGGTCATTCAGTGGTGTTTGGGGGTATTTAGGAAATGTGTTAATTATAAAGTTATGCCCTAAGATGTGAAGATTGATTGCTATTCTTGGCCTTAATAGATGTGTGTCTAGCATGCCATGCCCGTGCATGTTGCAAGTGTCAAATTTCAACTTTTCAGTGCTCTGGATTTCTCAGGGCTCATATGTAACCTCCACATTTTTTTCCCAATAGCCGTTTGTTCTTTGATATTAGGTCTGATAGACTTCATATTTGCTCATTGTTGTTATAACTTTGGAAAGTCCTGTATTTTCTTTGCTGAAGCTAAGAATGGCTTACCTAGGAATATACTCAGAATTGCCTAACTATTGATACTTTCTTTTGAGAATCTTTTATCTTTCATTTTACTAGAAGCAGATATTTCTAATTTAGGATGTTATTTGTTTCTACATAATCATATTTTTGTTGTGAGATAGAGAATAGAATTTGGATTTCTCAACTTACAATTAAGTATTTGTAGGTATCTACATAATGTTTCCATGTAGCAGCAATAATAACAAAAGCTAACATTTATTTATTGCATGTTTATTCCAGGCCAGGAATTGTACTAAGTGCTTTGTGTATAATAATTCATTTAATCCTTAAAACAACTCTATCTTGAGATAGGAATTTAGGAGTCGATGACAGATTGTAATTTTTTTTTTTTTTTAAGAGAAATGGGGTTTTTTGTTCTGTTGCCCAGGCTGGAGTACAGTGGTATAATCATAGCTCACTGCAACCTCAAACTTCTGGGCTCAAGCAATTTTCCTGCCTTAGGCTCCCAAATACCTGGGACTATGGGCATACACCACCATACCTGTCTATTTTTTTTTTCTTTTCATTTTTTCTAAAGATAGGATTTTGATATGTTGTCTAGGCTGGTCTCAAACCCCTGGCTGGCCTCAAGTGATCCTCACAGTTCAGCCACTTAAGCAGCTGGGATTATAGGCATGAGCTACCACACCTGGCTCCAGATTGCAAAATTTTAAGCAGTTCTTTGAGAAAATAAATTAACAAGTTTTGATAGATTCCAATGTATTGTGTTTCTTTCATTTTTATATTCTGGTCTACATTTGTGTATTATACCAATAAATTATAACTTAAACTTCAGTGATAGGAAAGACAAGTATGATGAAGAAAAATACCTGTAGTTATTTTTGAAAGACCAGATGCCTCAGGAAGAAAATCAGGTTTTCTGTGTCTATAGAAGATACAGCTAAGAGGTTTATTTTTCCAGATTACTCGTGAAGAAATGTGGAAAGCATTCCATAGAACAATTAGATAATACACTATTCACCTCTAAGTTACAGGCACCTTTAATTTAACACCTACTGTGTACTGGGCACTGTGCTAATAATTTAGTGTATGTTATCTTTATCCTCTTATCTCAAAGACCTGCAAAGATAAGTAGTGTTATCTCTCCTTCATAAGTGACGCTCAAGGCTCAGAGAGGTTATGTTCATTTGACTAATACATGGCAAACCTAGCATTTAAACTCTGTTTGACTCTAAAACGTGTGTTGTTAATGAAGAACTGACTGGTGTTGCTAAGCTGACAAGGTTTCTTTCATTTTCTTTCTAAAATTTTCTTTTTGTTCATTATTGCTTTGCATGGAAATGTAAGATAAAAGGTGTTGCTTATTCATCATCTTTTTAAAAGCTCTTTCTAGGCACCATAAACATAATTAAAATATATGGGGTTATGGGTAATAATATAATGGTCAGAGTTGGATGAAAGTAAGTTATATTGTATCTGTGTAAACTCATAAGGAATATCATAAGGGACATATGATTTACATGAGACAGAAAATAATCTCATATGTTTGACATTACTTTGTGTCCATTTGGATCACTATACTTTATAGAATGTAAGGAGAAAATTATAAGAAGTCCAAAGAGGTTGTAGTGTATGTTATGCATGTTTAAGATAGGCATCATAAGAAAAAGTAAAAGAAATTTAACCAGAGATCTATATTTAAAAAACCCAAAGGGCTACATAATTAAGCTTTTGAAATATGAAGTGTTGTTTTTAAAGGTATAGACTGACAATTGTTATCATCTGTAGCAGGGTCATAAACTAAAATGCCCTTAAGAATCAGGTAACAAAATTGAGTGAAAGTGGGCCAGTGGTAGGTGTGGTGGGAATTTGTGGCAAGTTGTTTCATCCAACATGGGCAGCTATTACTTCACTTAGCTGATTGTTGGCATCTGGCAATGTAGGACTAGTGTTATGGATCTTTTTGAATGTGTGTATGGAATATTTTGCTGTGTAAATAATGGCAGCTAGTTCAGATTTTAAAATCTGAGGTGAAAGTCAAATTTGAAAAACCCTTCTAGGACATATATAGACCATGCTCCATCATTTTGTAACCTCTGGTCTAAAAAGTATTTTTAAAAAATAGCAAGAGGTCAGATAAATAACAACATGACGTGTGAATATTAAAATAGACTATTGAGACCGTTTGTAGAATCTGTCCTTGAAGATCTTCAATAATTTATAATTATTTATATGTCCTAGATCAGTGGTTCTCAACCTTCCTAATGCCATGACCCTTGATTAGTTAGCTGTGTAAAAGCCAAAGAGTGGTGTATGGGCACTGCAGAGGGGTTTAGGACAAGGTTTTTAAGTCTATTTTTTAAAATTTAATATTACTTTTAACTATTTAGAAATAAACATACCTTATGTACAATGTCAACTTTATTTGTTTACAGAGAACAGAAGGAACAACTTCAAAAGATGAAGGACTTTGGGTCTGAACCACAGATTGTTGACCATCTACCACCCCAGGAATCAAGATTGCAGAATACATCTTCACGACCTGGAATGTACCTGGTATGGGAGAATATGTGCTCAGAAAGTGGAATGGTTTCTACTTTGTATGTTTATATATTCTTTGGATTTGTTTATATATTCTTTTTGTATTAAGTATAAATTTCCTCTACAAAAATTTGGGAAAGTAAGTTTATAAGATTAGACCGTTGAACAGTTTAAAGCAGGGGTGCTCAAACTTTTTAAACAGAGGACCAGTCCACTGTCCCTCAGACCGTTGGAGGGTCGGACTGCGGGACAAGTCAGCAGCTAATAAGCAGGACAGGCAATGGCAGCAAAAATACCCAGCAGGCCGGATAAATGTCCTAGGCAGGCCTCATGTGGCCCGCGGGCTATAGTTTGAGGATACCTTGTTTAAAGCATGCTCAAAAGTGTGACAGAGATACTCCTTTTCACCAGATTTTGATAAGACACCAAGCATACCAGAACTACATGCTTTATGGTTACACAGTTATACACTTTTTCTACTAATTTTTTATGTCCACATAGTCCTGTTTTCCATGTAGACGGGGCTTGATGATGTATTCTACCTCTTTATGCTACTAGTCCTTTAGCTGGGGAAAAGATCAAACATTATACACCAGTAAATATTCCAGGACTTTTCAGGCAGTAGTAAAAGGGGTGTTCATGTTAAGGACTTAATTGAGTAATTTTGTTTTGCTTGTGGGTTTTTGTTTTTTCCTCATCATTTATTATTATTATTATTTTTTTTTTTTTTTAGAGATAGAGTCTCACTTTGTCACCCTCAGTAGACTACTGTGGCATCACAGCTCACAGCAACCTCCAGCTCTTGGGCTTAGGTGGTTCTCTTGCCTCAGCCTCCTGAGTAGCTGGGACTACAAGTCCCTGCCACAACACCTAGCTATTTTTTTGTTGCAGTTTGGCTGGAGCCAGGTTCGAACCACCACCCTCCGTATATGGGGCTGGTGCCCTACTCACTGAGCCACAGGTGCCGCCCCTCATTATCGATTATTTTACCTTTAACAGTAATGGGCTTTAAAAGTATTCTGCAAATAATTTTTATTATAACAACACAATGAGAACAAAAGGAACTGTTGAACCATTTTATGAAATTAATTTTTTTTTCATTTCTTAGTATTCTGTTCTGTCTTGATCTAACACTCATATACTTGTTGACATGAATGACCACCATGATGTTCTTGGCTTCCAAAGTCTTATCTCCTGACCTGCAGGGTTTCTATGTCCATGGATATGACTTCTGTTAAACACAACATGTTCAAAACGGGACTCATTATCATCTCTCATTAAATTGTTCTTTCTCCTCTTGATCACCTAATCATCCTAACTCAAAACTTTAAAGTTAGCAGCCTTACCTCTTGCCACTCTTCTATCCCTCTGTACCTAGTCATTCTTTGATTGATTTTACTACCTTTTTAATATTATTCATTTTATCCTCTACTTGCCTACAATCTCAGTTCTTATCTGAATTAGTTCAGATATATTTTAGTTTTATCTGTCTCTATCCATCTTGTTTACCTCTTATCCATTCTCCATTCTGCTGGAAAAATAATTATTTTTTTAATCAAATTTTGAGACATAATTTACATACACTAACACCCATTTTAGCTCTATCATTTTGAGTTTAGATGGTTACACAGACAGTCCCTAGATTATGAGATCACTTCTGTAGGTTTGTTCTTAAGTTGAATTTGTATGTAAGTTGGAACAGGTACATACATTTACCTTTTACCTCTAATATCCTCAGTTCTTGAGTGAGTTAAGTGTGAGTTGGATGTTCATAACTTAGGGGGTTACTGTAATAGCATCCATTCGTAAGGGCAAGTTGTACTAAGTTAGATGTGTGTAACTCAGGGACTGCCTGTATGTCAAAAGATAAAGAAATTCCTGGACAGCGCCTGTGGCTCAAAGGAGTAGGGCGTTGGCCCCATATACCGGAGGTGGTGGGTTCAAACCTGGCCCCAGCCAAACACTGCAAAAAAAAAAAAAAGAAATTCCTATAGTCTGAGTGTGGTGTCTCATGCCAGTAATTGTAGCACTCTAGGAGGCCAAGGCAGGTAGATTGCTTGAGCTCAGGAGTTCAAAACCAGCCTGAGCAAGAGCAAGACCCCATCCCTGTAAATAACCGGTGTTGTGGTGGGTGCCTGTAGTCCTAGCTACTTGGGAAGCTGAGGCAAGAGAATTTCTTAAGTCCAAGAGTTTCAAGTTGCTGTGAGCTATGATGCCACAGCACTTTACCCTCTACCCAGGGCAACAGAGTGAGATTCTGTCTCAAAAAAAAAAGAAAAGAAAAGAAAAAAGAAATTCTTATCAACCCAAAAGCTTCCTTCATGTCCTTTTGGAATTGGGACTACGCCTACACTCGAGACAGTATTGATGTGATTTTGGCCAAAAGGCACATCCTAAAACGTAAATCACACGAATGATTTCTAGACTCCTTTGCATGGCCGTTTATGTCCTTTCTGAGCTGGCCTGGCCTGGTCTCTGCTGACTGTTGCTTGCTACTCCATTCTCTTAATGCTTCACTGTCCCTCCATATGGAGCTTTAGCTATTTACAAACCTGTGAATGTGCCAGACTCTTTGGCTTCTTCATTCATTTGCACATACATATTGTTTAAGTCTAGAGTTTCTTTTTCTTTTTAAATCCAATTTATTTATTTATTTTTGAGGCGAACCCTCAAGCTGTCCCCCAGGGTAGAGTACTGTGGTATAACATCTCAAAGCAACCACCAACTCCTGGGCACAAGTGAGTCTCCTGTCTCAGCCTCCCAAGTAGCTGGGACTACAGGCGCCTGCCACAACGTCCAGCCATCATGGTTGTTTGGTGGGCCCGGGCTGGGGATTCGAACCCGCTACCTTAGGTGTATGTGGCTGGCGCCTTAGC
>CAUYQV010077287.1:0-40144 GCA_963574575.1 Galagoides demidoff
TCTTCAGTTGCATAGATAGTTTGCATAATTTTATTTCTGTTTGGAGAGGCTGCTCCAGAGGTTGTTTTATGTGTTAAATGTGACAGTACTGCACTAAGTCGTTGGCATGTAAGACTCCTAATCAGCAACACAGTCTGGGCATGAGCACCACATGGCCCCTTCCTTCTACCATCCACACGGTGCAACATTTTTTTTTTTTGAGACGGAGCCTCAAGCTATCCCCCTGGGTAGAGTGCCATGGCATCACAGCTCATAGCAACCTCCAACTCCTGGGCTCAAGTGAGTCGCCTGCCTCCACCTCCCAAGTAGCTGGGAACACAGGCGCCCACCACAACGCCCGGCCATTTTTTGGTTGCAGCTGTCATTGTTTGTTTGGCGGCCCGGGCTGGGGATTCGAACCCGCCACCTTAGGTGTACGTGGCTGGCGCCTTAGCCAATTGAGCCACAGGTGCCGAGCCCAATGTATGTACTTATGAGCAGAATTTGAAACATATTTTTTCTCTCTCTTTGATTTCTCCGGAATTTGAAAGCCATTTGTAAGTATTCTTGATTTTTGACAGTATAGTCATTTGCATAGGTTCAATAGGAATCTGTTTTGTTCTATGGGACATGATGAAGGTACTGGTTGTTTTGTCAAGGCTTTGGCTGGAATAGCATTTCCAGAGGTGTCCAAACTGCATTGGGGAATTCAGGTTGACTTTGTAGGGCCAGTGAGAGAGGCCCTTTGGAAAGCTGGCATTTCCTGATCTGTGATTAAGTAACAGGGGTTGCTTCCTGGTGGGTCTGGGAGTCAAATGTGCTTGGGGACCTCAGGAGGGGAGGAGTTTGCCCAATGCATGTGGATATCTGGTAGCGTGGATGAGGCCTGGGCTCATGAAAGGCTTTCAAGAAAGTCCGGCCTGAGATTCCTTATGAAGGGTTCTAGCAAAGCCAATTTTAAAGGAAAGAAAAGCCTAGATGGCTAATAACTAATTAATCTTACTGCACTTTGTACAAATAATCAGACCCAGTATACTGAAGGTACAGTTTATTTTGGCAATTAAGTTAGTTCTGTGATACTTTGTATTTAGTAAAGAGAGAAACTGGAGAGAGAAAAATGATTCAAAGAGAAAAGAGGCTGTGGCCAACCTGTATTAAATCCCAGCCTTATCTGTACTGTCAACTCATAAAATGAGACATAACTATTTTATTATACTAGTCTGTTAAATAGGACTGTCCAAAGGGTATAGAATTCTATACAGTAGTCATATTTGCTCTGAAGTCATAAGACTCAAAAAAGGTTGCCTGTTGGCTACACTGGAAAAATTTGTGCAGTATTAAATGTTATCCACTGTTTCTGTATAGATACGTCAGGAAAAATTAAAACCTAAAATGAGAGCTTCCCAGGGCTGGGGGAGAACCCACAGTTTTACCCATAAAAGTTAAAAGCAAGAACCTTACTAACCCCTATCTTAAACAACAGTAATTAACACTTATGTGAAACAACAGTAATTGCTGTAACCCATGACCCGTAATAAATAATAATTGACATAACCCATGACCCATATAACAACATTCTAGTTCAAAAGTTAATCTCTTACACCAATTGCCCTAAACTACTCGGATATGCACCTTCAAGTTAAAGCTGAGTTTACAAAACAACAGGAATGGGAAACCTGAGATAAAGGTCACTGGGAACTCAATCTACCAGACCAGCTGTGTGATGTTGGCCCTGGCTTGACTGAAGCCATCTGATGCTCACAACATGCTCTTTCTATTTTTGCAAATACAACTCAAAATTTCATATTGTCATTTAGTAGGTAGTATAAGACATAAGACAAAGACATCAAAGAATTGTAATAAATTTTCTTTTGTCAAATATAAAAAAGTACTCTCAATTTTATAAATATGCAGGTAATTATGATATAACCAATATTGCTGTGAAATCACATTTGAATATAGTGAAGTAGATGTTGATGAAATATGATTGCCTTTCCCTAGGCAATACTTTCCAGGGCAGGGATGGCCAGGTGACTTACGCTGGGACAGTGACAAGGACAGAGAGAAGTGAGTTGCAAAAAATCTCTAAATATGCACTGTGCTTACTGCTCACAGATGAGACGGCAGCACTCAGTTGCTGGGAGAATGCCCACCTGTGACTCCTGATAGTCTTTATAGGAGGACTGAGGAATTCATTTAGGACCTAGAGCAACTGAACAGCTCTTTGTCCCCTTCCCTGTTCTACAAGGAAAGATTAGGCAGTTCTCAGCAGGGTGTGCTAGAGGTTTCTGGGTGTCAGCAGAGCCTCTTCAAGTGGCTCACACAGCGTCCGAGATGCTGAAACTTCGGTGTTGCTCAGGTAAAGAAGCACGGAGAAGGCTCACAGTGTCTGGCCTTCCTCATGGTGAATTTACACTACCTAAGTGTTCACTCCTTCGTGTGATAATAAACTTTTCTCAGGTGACTATATGAAATCATAGAAAGCAAGAGAAAGAGTCCCCCATTCAAGAAGTTAATACCCAGAAGGGACAGATACATATAAAGTAACAGTGAGTCCAGAAGGGAATAAAGTGTTACAGGAATGAAATTTGGCTAGGATGGACATGCTCTTCAGCCTAACACGGGTGTCCAGCCTGTGGCCAAGGGGCCACATCTTGATTCTGAGGTTTTTGTTTTTTGTTTTTTTTTTACTTACCTGTGGTGTCAGATATCATGAACACTACACATGGACCATTTCTTGCTAATCAGCTTTCCTTAGCTTTTATGTATTTAATGTGTGGCCCAAGACAACTCTTATTCTTCCAATGTGCAGCAGAGAAAAAAAAAGTTTGAACACCCGTGGACTGGAAAATCAATTTCAATCAAGTTTTTGAGTGAACACATTAGGCTTTTAATTCTCATGGGTATATACAATTTCTAGGTCATATGGTAACTCTATATTTAATTTTTTAAAGAACTGCCAGACTATTTTCTAAAGCAGCTGCATCATTTTAAATTCCCACCAGTAATATATGAGGGGCCCAATTTTTCTATATACTTGCCTTCACTTGCTGTTTTTCTGGTTTCTTTCTTTTTTTTTTTATTCTTTATCTTTTAATTCTTAAATTATTATGACCCATGGCTTGATTTGCATTTCCCTAGTGAATAGTGATGTTGAACAACTTTTCAATTGTTGATTGACCATGTGTAAATAGACCTCCTTAAAGGAGGTCTATTCAGATCTTTCACCCATTTTTTATTTCTTTTAATTTATACCTTTCTTTACTATAGAGTCCTATGAGTTCTTTATCAATATTTAATTTTTAAATATCATAAATATCTTTTCCTATTCTGTGGAGTCTCTTTTCACCATTTGATAATGCCTTGGGTGCATAGAAGTTTGTAATTTTTAGGAGATTCTATTTATCTCTTTTCCCCTTTGGTTCCTTGTGCCCTTAGGAGTGTTGCCTTGATTAGGTTCACAACAATTATGAATGCCTCCCACAGTGGGGCATTATTGAATTTGATGGCAATCATTTGTTTTTCCAGTAAGAAAGTTAAGCTGAATCCTCCCTCCTGGTATTTACCAGACACTGGAATCCTCTTCTGATGTCTGTGTGCATGTGTGTGCATGCATGCATGTATGTGTATTTTTGATCCTACCCTCAATCTACCAAATCACATAGAGCTGCACTTATACAAAATAAATCTCGGGCAGTACTCTGGATATTTTATTATTACTTTTTCAAGGTAGGGGTACAGATAAAGTATAATAGTGATTCTAACTTCCATAAATTATGATCATAGGTAAAGACAAAATAAATAACAATAAATTGAAAGAAAATGTTTCTTGTTACTTTTCTTTCTGTCTTCAAACTTCATAACTGGTATTATGCTCAGGTACAACTTCTCATCATGCCAAAATCGCCCTGGGTGAAGAAGGCTGGACCTTATATTTTGGTTCTTATGGATACAGATCAGTTACATATATGTTTTGGGGTAGTGGAATCAAGCATAATATTTCTTGGATAATACTTTTATAAGCTTAATAGCATGTTTTCTATACTATGCATGAAAATCTCCTAGTAGAATCATGTTAATAATAATTAGCAACCACTATTCTTTCTCACGATTGTTTCATACCAAATAATTCAAATTTTGAAACAGCAAACTCTCTGGAATGAATGTGAGATCTAACTGCATGAGCTTAAGTTGGCAGCACTGTACAAACAACTCAGTAAGGTTTCCCAACCGTGGTATATCAGTGTCTCATAGCTGTGTTGATGTGTGTTGATGTCTTGCTGAGGGGTGTTCATTATTGTTGTTGTGTGATTTTGTGTGCCATTGTGAGAATGTCAAAGCTTGAATTGCAGCAATGAACAAACATTACATTTCCTATTAAACTTGGTAAGAGTGGAAGTGAAATCAGACATGTTATTGTAACTTTATTGGCATAATACCATAAGGAAAACAGCAGTGTACACACAGATGAAATGTTTTTCTTAGGAGAAAGAGAGCATCACTGATCAAGAGAGGTTGCAGTGGCCGGTAATGAGCAGAACTGATGAAAACATTGCAAAAATTTGCCAAATTGCTCTTTAAAATTGTCACTGACTACTAAAAGCATGGCAGACCAAGTAACCATCGATAGAGAAACAGAAAAGTCTTAACTGAAGATCTTAGCACAGCAAAGGTGTGTCCTTTGTATCACAACAATGCACCAGCTCACACTGCACTGTCTATGAGGGAGTTTTTAGCAAGTAAACAAATAACTGTATTGGAGTACTCTCCCTATTCACCTGATCTGGCAATGATTTTTTCCTCACCCTAAGATAAAGAAAACATTTAAAGGAAGACATTTTGATGACATTTAGAACATCAAGGATAATATTATGACAGCTCTGATGCCCATTCCAGAAACAGAGTTCAAAAATTGCTTTGAAGGGTGGGCTAGGTGTTGGTGTTGGTGCACAGCTTCCCATGTGGAGTATTTCAAAGATGACCATGGTGATATTCAGCAATAAATCCAGTTTGTGAAGTTAATTGTCAGGCCTTGGGGGGTTTCTCCAGTGAACACAAGGAAAAATGAGGTTGAGTGAATTAGAACAATTTTTCCCTCTATCTACAATGCATTTTCTTGACAAATTATATATTATTAAAGTGTTTTGCTGTAGAAATTGTAATAGCTTAAGAAACTTTTCAAAATGGTTGATGTTCAGTTTCATAGCCAAGAAATCAAAGAAAGATTAAATTATGGAAATTAAGCAGGGCTGCTTAGCTAGATGCTCTCCCAGTCTGAGTTCCCATGGTGCCACACGGTTCACTGCAGCCCCTGGGCTTTGGTGCTCCCTGTGTGGATCTTCCACGAGTCTTCCCCAAGGCTGTGTGTGTGCTGTTCATGTTCCTCTTTCCTTCTCATTGATGGAGACTAAGAAAATGAGGCAAGGGAGATGGATAAGAAGGAATTGACAATGAAAATATGCAGTGTAATCAGGGAAGCATTACAAAATGAAATTCCTCTGAAAAAAGTATTGAAAGTGAGAGAGGGTGGTAGAAGGGAAGGTGAGGGACAGAATTGCAAATTGACTGAGAAGGTGAATGGAAACATTGTTAGAGTGACCCCTGTTTCAAGAGGGAGAAAGAAGGAGATTGAACCAGTTAAAAAAAAAAAAATCTTTCAATACTGCAAGATTCTGGAGCTTATTTCAGTTCTGAAGTAACTTCATTTTTATCTCCTAATCCCAATTCTGAACAAACAATCAAACAAACAAATGAAAACCCCCACTAGTTTAATAATGACAAGCTATCTGTTATTTTCTTTGCCAGGATCAACCGTATGGTCAACTACTTTTATAAAATTCACTGGAGTTCTACTAGTGCTGAAGAAAGAGGACAGAATGTTTATGTGTTGGTAGAGCCCACTGTGGGGCACAGTTTCTGTACAAGGTGCATAGAAATCAGCACTTCTCTCCATAGCGTTGCCTTCCTTCTACTTAATCTATTTCAGTTCTGGCAGGTCACTTAACATCTGTCTTTGTAGTGTGGCTGGGGTCCGTAGGGCAAAAGGGGGAAGCCATGTACTGCTGGTTTTCTACTTCTGTACAATATGGTGGATGTCGACCATTCTACCAATGCTGTTCTGGTTCTGCAGCCACGTGGGACGCCTACTGGTGACATGTGTGTGCTCTGCCCAAACAAGTGCATAGAGAGGAGTGTGAGAAACTTACCTTCTGCCGAGTACTTCTCCCTCCTGCTTTTAGTTCATTAGAATTATGGAAATAATTTAAACATGACTTAAACATTTTGGTCATGTTTTTGAGTTTATATTTTTGTGTATATTGTTTGCTTGACTCTCACTGACTGTTGAGACTATTGTGGAAAATAAGTAAGAATGCTCTTTGGTGGCTTTTCCAGAAATGTTGGAGAAGTCATTATGAATGGTATATGATTAATACTAATATTAATAAAGTAGAAATATAATCAAAAAATAAAGTAGATGTATAAAACACATCTGAATTACCTCTTTCACTTTACTTTTTTGTCATTTAATATGCACACAATTCCAAAAAGTTTATTAAAAGTTTATTAAACACTTATTTTGTAGTACCTACCATGCATTTTTATAAAGGTGCAGGTATTCATTCTTGGAACCACACAACAATATCTAAGGTTGGCATTTTCATTATTAGTACTACTATATATTTCCACTGTACAAATGAGAAAACTAAAAGAAAAATATTTTAGACAGTTACCACAAATCAAATATGGGTAATGGCGTTACAGCTCACAGCAACCTCAAACTCTTGTGCTTAAGCGATTCTCCTGTCTCAAGCCTCCTAAGTAGCTGGGGAACTACAGGCACCTGCCACAACACCCACTATTCTTTGGTTGCAGTTTTCATTGTTGTTTGGTAGGCCTGGGCTGGGTTTAGACCTGCCAGTTCCAGTGTATGTGGCTGGCACCCTAGCCACTGAGCTACAGGAGCCCAGCCTGGGTAATTTTCTTAAAGTCCTAGTACTTCATATATTTTCTTCTTCTAGTAGATTAAGTCACCATTAGCACCACAGCTGACGCCTAAATATTAAAGACAAGTGTGGAAAAAACAATATGTATTTTTAAAGATCTTCTGATGTATCTTCCTTATCAAATCAGTTTCTTTTCTAATACTACCTCTACCATATTGGACCCATGGAATTAGGGTATTTAACACCACTTCTTGGAGAAATGAGTAAAGTATTTTTCAGATAAAAGGAGCTACTGTTTTAATAAAAAGAGAGAGTAATAATTCTAGAATGGTGTAGTTGGTCTTCTGGATTTGAGAAAGGAATCAGTTAGCAGGCAACACTCCTGCTTGATCCCACATTGCAGTTATGGTGGAGAAATGGCTGGGGGCTGTATTTGGGCAAAGAGAAATCTGGGTGTGACACTGAGCAGTCTAACATTGCATTTATATATCATTGAATGGAAACATGCAATTCCATAGCAATTGTCAGCAAGGCTTTTAATAACCAGATGAGACGAGGAGGGTGGCCATTGAGGTTTACAAAGTCCTGAAGACTGGGGCATGATCCTCTTGTGGATACCAGACCCACTTTCTGCAAAGACAATAAAAAACTTCTCACTGAACCAAGCATTGTCTTTGAAAATTTATCCTACCTAAAATAGTACTTAAAAGAAACAGACTGAGACTTCTTTAATTAGCAAATTTGTTCTTTCAAATGTCAGGGGACAAAGAAAATTCATGAGGAAGTATGTATCAGTTGCAAGGAGATTAAAAATTCAAGCTGCCTTTTTGCATATTTGAATGTAGTATGTGCATCTTTTTTTATCTCGAGATCTAACTGTATTTCATTTCTCTGAATATATAAATGAAACATATTCATTATAAAAATTCAAACAGTGCATAAAAATATGAGAAAACCTCCACTGATATTTTAATGGACACTCTATTATGCATCTTTATACAAGGTAGGGCAATTAAGTTCACAAACTCAACCTAGAAAAATTGCTACATACATCACTGCAGAAAATTACCGTGGTCACCTTCGAAGTACTCCCTTTGGGAAGCTGTAACACCAGCACTTAATTTACCCTTCAAAGCAATTGGAACTCTTTTTTGGAATGACCATCACAGTTGTGTGGTATAAGGCCTGACAATTCAGTTTGTGAACTCGTCTTAGAAAAAGTGCTACATAGCTCGTTACTGAATATCAGTAGAGTTAACTTTGAAGCCCTCTCCTCCGCCATCTGGTGACAGTTGTGATATTCAGCAATGAGGTATGTAGCACTTTTTCTAAGATGAGTTCATGAAACTTAATTGTCTGACCTTATCCATTCAACAATCCCCCCTCCTCTCTCTATACACACACACACACACACACACACACACATATGTACATTATATATATATACACAATGTGGGATTGTTAAAAAAAATGCCAGAATGGTTCAATGACTACAAGACAAAACAACAAAAATAAAGCTGACATTTTTCAGCTCCTGTGTGCTGTGGTTAAAGTTACAGAATGTTGGGGCCATCAAGAACTAACTTCAACACTAATTTTATAGAGGAGAAACTCAGACAGAAAGGGTTAGATGTCTTGCATTTAAATGGCTTGTTGGAAGCAAAAACCATATTATCCTTCTGTGAATCCTTGTAAGAAAACAAATACGCTTTATGAGTTGAGCAACTACTATCCAAGACAAGATACAAATAATGACAATAATAGTGATCATTTATTAAGCATCAAAAACTGTGTTGGATCTTTAGACAAATTTACTCTTGTAACACATAATTCTGTAAACAGTGAACATTTTATAGATGAAGAAAATAAGGACCATGGGGCGAGTCATTTGCTCCCCTCAAGCATCTCCTGACTCCAAAGTGGTGCTACTGCTATTTCTCTGGGCTGCCGTCCAGGACCAGCAGCGCTTGGAACCAGCATCTGGTTGCTTGGAGCTTGTTAAACTACCCTCAGCTTTAATTTTCAGCTTTCAGCTGATACCGCTGACATCTCTCCCTTTTGTCAAGCAGTAAATTCAGTCAAATAGGCCTGGGATTGTCTAATAGTTTCAGCCCAGGATCCAGTAGCTGATAAAGCAAGTTTATGCTTTGTATTTTATAAACAGAATTGATGCCATGTAAATTGACTATCGACTGTGCTCTTAAGTGGGGCATTTAAAATTAAATATACTAGGGCTGCTCCATGGGCCTCATATTATACCCAGAGCACAGAGAGATGAAACTGTGATGGAATCAGCTACTTTCAGTTTTTACAACTACAAGTTCATATCCTGAAGTGTCACACAGCTGTGCTAAGGTGGGAAGGGACAGAAAGCGAGCAGGCACTGTCCTGCAGATAAGCAGCCCCTCTGCTCCGCAGGGTGACAATCACAATGCTGGTAAGACCAGGAGGATGAGGAGGGCACTTTGGTCCATGCCAGGTCGGGGCTTTGTGTCAAGATTGCCTTAGAACGTTGGCACACAGAGTGAACACAGCAAGATCTGTAGGCGTGCACAGGCCAGGGAAGATTTCAGAAAGTCTCCTGGGTACACAAAGTCCGTTTTCTTACTTGTCATTTTCCTAATTTAAAGAGGAATATTTGTAGAAGATTACCACAAAATTTTGTGTGTGTTGCCAAAACAAAGCGCCACAAACCTAATGTCTTAAAACAACAGAAATGCATCCTCTCATAGTTCTGGAGGCTGGAAGCTCACAGTCAAGGAGCTGGTAGGGCCAGGCTCCCCCTGCAGGTTCCAGGGCAGCGTCCTTCCTCATGTCCTCTGGCTTCTGGAGGTCGTCAGCCCCCTGGGTGTCCTGGACGTGCTGCATCACTCCAAATCCTGCTTCTGTGTGTACATGACTCTCGTCCTTCTATGTGTGACTTTGTCTCCACTTCTCTAAGGAGACCAGTGAAGGGAAACCTTCCTCTGTATAACTTACGTCTTAATTACATCTGCAAAAACTCCATTCCTAAGGGGCACATTTGCAGATACCCAGAGGAAGACTTCAACACACTTGAACCCATCATGACCTTTGGCTATAGATCGTTTTTACTAATTGAAGAAAAACTGTGTAAAATCTAGAAAACACAGAAGCAAAAAAGCATCTTTTAATCTTACCAAATTCATAGTTGTTATTAACGCTCATATTTCTTCTATTATGTGTGCACACAGAGAAATACACATACATAGTTGGCGTTTGTGGTTTTTAGAAAAGTCAGTCCTTTAAGCCAGACCTATTGAGCTATGAATATGTAGGATGGCTGGAAACACACATGAATCTCACCCCACAGAGCCAGAATGGGGATCACACAAATGAATAAATAATCCACCCTGGGGTGCTGTGGGGAGTGGGAGGGCAGGAGTCAGCCCTGAGGTGCGCAAGGCAGTGACTCTGCTTGAGAATGAATGCGACCTATTGGGCAGGCAGGACCACCCGCCAGGGCCTGTGGGCAGGACGCAGTGTGGCAAAGAGTAAAGTCAAAGAAACCACAGAGAATGAAGAGTTCTGGTGGGGTGGGGGAGGCGCAAGCTTTGCTGGAGAGAAGGTGCAGAAGGGCTGAGGCCGCACTGGCTGCCCAGGAGCGGGGAGGTTGGGACTCCCCCGGAGGTGGCTCTGCTGAAATGTGGCTCCTTTTTGATCTTCTTCTCTTGTTCCATCTCTTTAAGTGTGTTTGTGGCATGTGAGGAAATAAGAACTAAAGGAAGTTTGAGGAGATCAAGGAGGTTTGATATTTTTGTGTTTTGGGGGTCAGGGATAGAGAGCCCAAACCCCACTCCATTTACACAGATGTGAGCAGTAACACCCCCTTTCTGAAACCTGTGTCAAGAACCCCAAATACTGAAATCAAAGTTAGTGATGGGGACTATCTATCTTGGGGTCTCCTGGTGGCTCCCTGCAGCGAGCTCACCTGGACAGGAAACGGCTGGCCCACCCCCAGAAGCAGGTGAGGACGTGGATTCACTTCTGATTCCCGCCTCTGTGTTCCTGGACCTGGCCCAGTGTTGGCTGTTGGGACGGAGGGTGACTTTGTATTCTGCTTTCAGAAGACTTGGTCTTTTTCTGTATTTGTGACTTCCCAGGAAGCACTTCAGACAAACAGATAGTTTTTCATGCTTTCCACTTACAATTATAGGGCTTGAATGAAAAAAAAAAAATTAGAAACCTTTAATAATCCATTATGAGGTCTTTCTCTCAATTGGAAAAGACTGTGCATCTACTGTGCGCATTGCAAGGTACATGTCCAGTCTATGAAGAGTAGAGTATAAATGTCTAAACCCCACAATTGAATAAGTCAGGTGAAGGCTGTGTTAACCAGTGTGATGTAGCATTCCAAAATGTATATAAAATTGGCACATTGTACCCCATAAATACAGTAATGTACACAGTCATGATCTAATTAAAAATAAATAAATAAATAAATAAACAAAATGCATTGAAGAACATTGAAAAAAAAAACAGAAAAAGAAAATAACACTGTGTTTGGCCACGCCTTTGCCTCTGATATTAATGGGCTGGCATACTATTTTTTTTTTCATTCTTTTTCCCTTTTTCCTTTATCTTTTGATACTACTGTCTTTCATATCTACTTGTTTATTAGAATATTAGGTAAGATAAAACAAAAAGCAATAAAAGTATGCTCCTGTTGCAAATAAATTCTGGTAAACCAATGGAAAGTAAGTTCCACCTTAAGCCCCCTGTGTTGGGGTAACAGGCAGCGAGCAGCAGACAGTTAACACCTGCGTCTGGGGGAGAGGGTATGAGGAGATGGCCTGTGGCTCCCTGCCTGCTCCTATCTCCTGCTTGTCTGGATGGTGTGCTGCAGATTCACATGGACCCTTGAAACTCTGGAGAGGTGAGCACACTGGTCTCACAGGGCTCAGCAGCAGCAGAGTGGTGATTTCAGAGGGTCAGGGCAGGGGATTCTGAGTTAGGAGGCTGCTGCTCTCACGCCTGCCTTTGTGCATCGTATCCACAACACAGGTCTTTTATCCTCCTAGTAAGGATTTGGGAAAGAGTTATGGTAAATAGTGGGAGAGGAGAAGGGCTAAAGGGCAAAGCCCACATCATGAGTTTCTTGTAGGGAGGAGAGAGCATCTCAATCTAAGACATCCGTGTTGGGCAGGGAAGAAGTGTGAGAGCAGACTCTCTCCCGGCCTTCATTCCACTGGTTAACTCTACATCCTCGGGATCGGGGTGGGGGCAAGTAACATACAATTAACTTTATGAATTGTAAATAAAACTATCTCCTCTATGAATTCAATCCTCCTTTTTCTCAAGATGGATAGTTTCACTCCATGCCAATAGTCCTGGTACTCTTTTTTATTAAAAATCAAAAAAGATGAGCTTAGAATTGCTAACAGCACATAATAGTTTTCCTAAGGAAGAAAAAAGCAATATAAATTACATGCAGTTTTGAGTGTGATTTAATATGTTCAGTAAATGTTCTATAAACCTTTAAGTTGTCCCATGTCCCTCAGAGATGATTCAGTGAGTCTTCCTTTCCAAGGCTGTCCAGGCAAAATATAGTGAGCTTTGGCTTCCACTGGCAAAACTCCATTCATTTTATGAAAGTATCTGTGATAACGTTTTGTTGTTTAAAAGCAGCTGTCCATTTGCTCAATAAAACTATAAATATTTATAGTGAAATAAATAACCAGACAGGCCATGTACACATTCATGTGTATAAAATGAAAAGTTAGAGATGAGTATAGTATGCATAATTGTTAAGTTTATACATGCATTGCTTAATATGTACATTATATATAATTATACAATTATATTTGCATAATTTATTTAATGTTTAATAAATTATATCATTTATTTAACATATTTAATATATAATATATTAACATATATTTATATAATTCTAAATAAGACTGTATGAGCATCACATGCACTCAACTTTGAAACAGGTCTTTTTCATATAAAAATATTTTTTCACTCATATACAATTAACTAGTACTACAGATTAAAAATGCTGAAAAATCAGACATTTTACCTTTTATTTTGGACAATAGAGGAGAGACAGTTGAACATGAGGTGTGGGGAAGGAGAATACAGGAAACACTGGCTGTGGTAGGTCTCACCCACACTTATGGGAAGGGATGCTGGCAGACTCAGGCCCAGGCAGAGATCAGGTGGTCACAGTCACAGTGAGGTTCCCTTAGAGTATTAATGCACCTGGTACAACTGATCTAAAAGATCAAATTTGAGGAATGATGGCAATGAGCTAGATGGCAGGAGGGAGAAATGGAGGGGAAATAAAGAAAGTTTTTTCAGAAATTCCTAGTTAGCCACTTGGGGTGGTGAACATATTTATCTGACCTCACATCATAGAAATAAAGGAGAAATTTTCCTAAACCTCCATTAAGTTTATAAGAAATAGCTAGTAAGGTGTACGGATGGGACACTCCACAGTAACAGGGTAGACCCTCCCCCACTCCAAATTTGGATCAGATGTCAGTGCTCACCACATTGCCAGGGACGTGCATGCATAGGAGGGTGTGAAGAGGTTTATCCTCACACACTGGGGCTCTCAGTGGAAAGAAGTAACTCTTCACGCTGGCCCTACAATGACCAGAAAGAGTAGGGAGGGACTGGCTGGCTTTTTTCTATGTTGGCTGGGGCCTAGGGTCAAACTGTGGGTTCCTGCTTCTGTTTAAATACTGATGTTTAAGTCTCAGTGTGAAAGTGGGGAGTCCCTGGGCTTTCTCCTGCACTCGCCCATACGTGGAGCTGAGGGCCCAAAATGAGGAGTAAAGTGAAGTGGGGGGTAAGGTTCCCAAGCTGTCAGCAGTCAAACAGTGAAGAATGAGTTTGGACTCTTCATTACACCAGCGGGCCCTAATGTACGGTACCCTGAGACCTCTTCTGTCAAATTCACTACCCGTAAATTCCAAATTGCAGATTATTTAATCCAGAGTTAGAGCAGGCTTAAAGCATTCCCTCGGGCTTCTTACCTTGTTAGCTGAGGTCTATCTGATCCCCAAATAGTTTCCTTTCTGCCAATCACAGGATATAAAGTGCTGCTGTTCAAGATTTATCCCCAGGCCCATCAGAGTCTTGAAAAAGCATATTTCTCAATAGATGATACTTTAATAGGGAGCAATTTAACAAAAGTGTGAGGCTCAGAATTTGCTTTTGGACTAAGATGGAGCTGAGAGTCTTGGGTCCCAGCCTGAAAGAAGGGTACAAAGACATAATAGAAAAGTTAGAAAGAAATAAAACATGTCTCATCGGCGCCAAAATTTCCCTGAATTACATTAGTGCGTGTGTCTGTTATGTGGTGTCAGAAAACAGAAAGACAAAAGGAAGTTTCAGTCCAGTCTCAGCTCCCTCAGCGGACTGAGCGGGAACCTGACACTCGGGGCCTGCCTGGATTCAAGCAGATGAAGTCAGTGAACACAGAGGATTCACACTAACTCAGGGGAAGGGTGCGCGGAGTTTCTGGTTTTTCCTTTTAAAACTCCAAGTGGTGCATGCGCTGTGGATGTGGGTTTGGGTGTGCACTGGTATCACGGCACTGAAATCTTGATTTGCTTCATTTCCGGATTAAATAATCTGCTTTTGTGCATTTGCTTTTTAATTTCAGAAAGCTCTAATTAAAATATTAGTGTCACTGGGCCTATTGGCATGTGCCTATAATTCCAGCTATTTGGGAGGTTGAGGTGGGAGAATTCCCTAAGGTCAAGAGTTAGAGTGGAGATTGGGAGACGGTGAGACCACATCTCAAAAAATAAATATATAAAAATAAAAAATAAATTGAAATAGAGTAGGTATACTCACCCAGTGTATATTCACTTTATATTGGGGGTATATCCTGACCCCAAATTATTTAAAATACTCTAAAACCTAAATAAAAATAAATGTAATTTCTTCATAAACAACATCAGAGATCACTAGTGCTCTAAAAATTTTTGAAAATGAAGAGATAGAATTTAAGTCATTTAACCCAGGTCACTAGCCTGCCAAGTAATAAAACCAGTTTTTTGCTTTTTACTCCATTGTTGTTCTATAATTTTGAATGTCACAGACATTTAAAAATTTTTTAGGTTTTTATTGATATGCAAGCTGGCTTTAAAGAAAAAGATTTGAAATCCAACAACCACATATTTTGAAACATCTAATTCCCTCAAATCTAGAGTCTAAATGCAGCAAGTTTTTCACTGAACATATCTTTTCAAATGGTTTTAGTGTATACAAATAACTACTGTGTCTATTAGACAGCCAAATGAAACTGAGGGTACCCACAATGTGGCATGTGATCTGTGATCCCTGAGAATCACCTGGGAGTTCTTTTTTTTTTTAAGAGACAAAGTCTCACTTTATCGACCTCGGCAGAGTGCAGGGCATTGTAGCTCACAGCAACCTCCAACTTTTGGGCTTAAGTGATACTCTTGCCTCAGCCTCCAGAGTAGCTGGGATTACAGGCACCCACCACAATGCCTGGCTATTTTTTTGTTACAGTTTGCCCAGGGCTGGGTTTTGAACCCACCACCTTCAGTATATGTGGGTGGCACTCTACTCAGTGAGCCACAGGCGCCACCCACCTGCGAGTTATGTCACTTGGAATTGCCTGATGGTTGGGAGGTTGACATCAGATGTAAACGTGTATTATTTGCATACCTATGAATTGCTTCCAGAATTATAATTCTGCAGGTATTTCACACTCACATCCTTCTATATAATCTCAGCTCTGTCTGTAACTATCTCCAGTCTTCACTCTTCTGACTTCATTTCCTTTGGCTAGTAAGTCAAATGAGCCAATTTTAAAGAAAACTGTCCAACAAGAAAAGAAACAGTAATGTACCTTATCAATGACCTGTGATAATGGCCAACATACTGAATACGTGAGGATTAGTGGTGTAGTTCATGCAAAAATGGCAGGGCATAGTGGCTCACGCCTGTAGTCCTAACACTCTGGGAGGCCAGAGCAGGAAGATCCCTGAGGTCAGGAGTTCAATACCAGCCTGAGCAAGTGCAAAGCCCTGTCTCTACTAAAATACAAAAGAAAAAAAAATAGCCAGACATTGTGGCAGGTGCCTATAGTCTTAGTAATTCAAGAGGCTCAATCAGCAGGGTCACTTAAATCCAAGAGTTTGAAGTTGCTGTGAGCTAGGCTGATGCCTAGCCTAAGTAACAGAATGAGACTGTCTCAAAACATAAACAAAAAAATAAACAAACTAAAAAAGCAAGAAACCAGATACCATTGCTATTTAACAGACTATAGGATATACTGAAATTTATTGTCCAAAATTCAGGTGAAATATTAAATGTTAGGGACAGAATTCATTTATAAACTTATAACTGATAGTAAGAAAATAACATCTTAACAGTATTAGTAATTTTCAGGGAATATTGGAAAAAAAGAATAATATATTTCTTTTCAGGATCTCGTTAAATTATGAAGTTATGACATTTTTTGAACAATGTTGATCATTCTCATTTGGGGATGATTCTATCACATTTATTTATCCTATATTCTAACTTAAAACTTCAGTTTTTAAAAACATGAAATTAGTTTAACTTTTTCCATTTGATTCAAATTATTTGAACTTTGTGTGTACTAGTTTTTTTTTTTGTTGTTGTTGTTCCTTTTATTTGTTTCTTTTTAAGATGGGGTCTCACTATGTTGCCCAGGCTGGAGTCCAGTGGCTATTTACAAGTGTGATCATAGCACCCCACAACCTCAAACTCCTTGGCTTAACTGATCCTCCTACCTCAGCCTCCCTAGTGGATGACACTACATGCACATGTCACCAGCCACGGTTGTATATACTATTTTTGTGTGCAGCTGACTTAAGGGGCACAATAAAATTTTGGCTGTGAAATGAGATACCCATTCAGAAACTGGACCAGAAAGTACACAAGGCTCAATATTTTATACACTATGTAAGACAAAGAGAGCGTAATGCCACACATAACCACAACCTCTACTGACTCCTCAGGCTTTCTGCACAGCAAATGAGGCAGTGTATTAAAATTCTTGAGTTCCAGCTGGGACACTGGAAAGCTAGATTTATAATCTAGTTTCATGAGTTACTATGAAATTAGGAATCTCATGTACGCACAGAAATATTTGGTTTCCTCACCTGTAAAGTGATGATAACAATAATAGCAGTATCACCTCTTTCGGAAAGCAGCTAGGAAGATTTACTGTGAACAGTGAGTTCAGCACAGCGGCTTCCAGTGTGGGTTCAGTCAGTGGCGGCTGTCGCTGGGGTCTCCGTCAGAACTGAAACAGAGCGTAAGCAACAGTTTAGTTTCGGTGAGTAGTTACTACAAGTGTTACCCAAAGTGAAAGTGAAACTTTAACAAGACCTTGACAAATGCATAGAGAAACAACCAAAATTACCTCCTAGGAGGGGGAGTGTTAACAAAAGTAGGTGGAGGATGAGGTTTTTGAAGGTGCTGAGAACAGTCTTCATGATTGTGTGAAAACTCCATATTCAGGGTAACAACAAATAGTTTTAATAGAGATATAAGGTCATTTTGAAAGAGGGCCTTGGAAACCAAAGAGAAGAACTTAAATAATATTCAAGTCGTAAATTAAGGAGTCAATGATTGCTCACCCCTGCAGCCACCTAAGGGGGGTGAACAGTGGGTGGTTAATGTGGAGGAAAAAGAAAAGAAAATCCCTTCCAGGCATTGAGGAGACAGAATTCCTTAAAATGATAACCAGTAGATATTTGCAAGGAATGTCATCTGCATATATTGCCATCTCCCCCAAAGGGGAAAAAATATCATTTGGTTTATATGAAAGAAACCTAGTGAGCCATGACTTTCTCGAGTAGTTGTAAGCGTTACGGAAGAAAAACTAGGCAGAGCGTGACAAGGAGAGGCATTGTCCTGAGGAATAATTTGAAGCCACAATGGAAACAGTGCCTTATTATGATGTGAGGGAGGGTGTAACATGTGGGGGGAATCTGGAGTTCATGTTACTCTTATTGCCATTGTTAATAACCTTCTCAGGGCAGAATGTGGAAGTGCCGGTCCCTGTGGGGGGCCTGGGTGGTCCCCTGAGCTCAGACGCTCTGTCCAGTGCGAAGCCTCTTTGCTGCAGAACCTTCAAAGCATCCCGCTTTCCCAGTCAATCATTTCTCTTACCTCTCAGTGAGTGATGGAACCTTCTCTTTTTAAAAGAAAAATCATCCTTTAAACATTGTTATATCCTCTTCTCACTATTTTTTATTCCACTTGGCTTACTTTAATAGACATATTCTATCCACATGGAATCCATTTTCTTCTTATTCTGAAAAATGACAAAAGTCACCTACACTAAGGAATAGGTCACAAAGATCAATGGAGGGAAGGTGACAGGCCATGCTGCTGTGTTATTTAGGCTTGACTCATGTTAAACTGGTTACGTTTCTCGTGGAAAACTAAGACATTACTGAAGAGAGGGCTTTTTTAACCATAAGAAAATCAGGCTTAGACTTCTGCCAACATTCTGCTGCTTTATTTTTCTCATCTACTCTCTGTTGAAGATAAAGATCATTCAGAGATAGATGGAAAAATATAATTAAAGAGAAAATTATTTCTTAACCCATGAGAACGAATTGCCCCGTATATTTTTCCCTTCTCTTTACTGGGTATCATTTCTTGATATAAATTCTAATATGAGCAGTTAGTAGCCACCCTAGAAATAGGCCATCACTCCTGCTAACAAGTCTGCTACTCGGTATTTGCCACAAACACTCAGGTTCTGAGCCTGACGTGAGGTTCTGGCGGAGGCAAAGCAATGTACATGATGATGCATTTTCCTGTCCTCTTTGCATAAAAAATCGATAACTTTGTAGCTGTATCAATCAAGATAATGGCCCACAAGGGAAGATATACTTTAAGTATTTTAAACAAAGGAAGTATAATATAGGGAATTGATTTCAGAGAGGCACGCATAGAGGATGGTGAGGAAACCCAATCAGGAAGTTAGGAACAACAGGAATCCTCAGTACCCAAAGCCAGCAGGCCGCAGGAGTGGGTCCTGGCAAATGGCTGGAGGTTACCTAAGGGCAAACTGGCACAGCGCCAGCAGGGAGGCTTAGCTCACAGAAATATTCAATGGAGGAGGACTTTAGGAAGTGACATGTGCACCACTGATGACCCACAAAACTCCCAAGTGCAGTTAAGTTTTAAAATGACTGGTTTTCAGAAAGTTCGTAGAAGTAGGGAATACAAAAATTGATTATTGATCTTTTTGTAAGACAGAGTCTCACTTTGTCCCGAGGGCCATGGCATCACAGCTCACAGTAACCTCAAACTCTTGGGCTTAAGCAATTCTCTTGACTCAGCCTCCCAAGTAGCTGGGACTACAGGCGCCCACCACAATGCCCGGGTATTTTTGTTGTTGTTGTAGTTGTTATTGTTGTTTGGCAGACCCGGGCTGATTTGAACCCACCAGTCCTGGTGTATGTGGCTGGCGCCCTCACTGCTGAGTTACAGGTGCCAAGCCTGATTATTGATCTCACCTACTCCAAGACTGCCACGTATAGCCTTCCTTTATCTCCCTTTCTAGGTACTTACGTACCGTGTTTTTGGTTTAGTTTGACATTCAATAGTTTCCTTCTTTATGTTTCTAACTGAATTATCTTGGCTTAAAATAATCAAGTTATATGTATTTTTATGTAATCATGATAGCACTTCAGATTTTTCATTTTTTTATAGAATTGATATCTGCCTTGGGAATCTAATTAAATTATCACATTAAGAAATTATTTTATTTTAAATTCAAAAAACTAAAATGTCCTACCAAAGCTAACAAAGACATCCCAAAATAGTATTAATGAGACTCAGAGCTTCAGCTGTTGTCTGTTAACCCAAGAAGATGCCAGAATATTACTCTCTCTGATGTGAATTAAGGTAGGGCAGTATTTCCAGAGTGGGAGATGGACTTGGTTTTCCTCCGTATCAGAACCCACTGTCTTCATGTGCGCTCCCAACACAGGGAAGGAAAAATTCATGGTGAAACCAACCGATGATCCAGCAGCCACACTTTTTCCTGCAGATTGCCCCCAGCCTAAATCCCACACCTCCGAGTGACAAATAAAGACTTGAGCACAGCACAAAACATGTTTACTCTCCAAACTTGGCATAATAGGTTACAAAAATGTATGGCATTGCCTTCGATAACCGGTCATGGCAGAAAGTGACCCTCATCTATCAAGTGACAAGCGGAACACGAAGGGCTATCAAAATAAAGATCCCTGGGATCAGGAAACCACCTTGCCCAGGGCCTGTTTCACTGTTCTAAATGCTCAGTTTCCAGGATCTCAACACTGCCTGTTGGAAAATCTAATATTTTTTGCATGCTAAATAATCTTTCTCTTAAATTGCTAAAGGAGAATTATGTGTCATACTGCAAAACTGCCGCCCCAGGATCTACTTCTGTCATTATTTGGGAATTCATTCTGGGACAGCTGAATGGATGATATTCCAGTGCAAATGGGTGGATGATATATTTCATTCCATATAATTAGTACGGTTTTTAAGGAGAAAAGCAAAGCAAATATGTCTGGTAATTAATTTTGCAATGAATGTTTTCAGTAATTACTCTATACTTTATAGCGTATAGAAAAGGTATATTCATGGGCTAACTATGGTGATGAGTTATGATGCCAATTTGTTTTTATATATTAATATAAAAGTAATATTCATATACATTCTTACAGGTTATATAATTGTAATACTTTGGTTAATTTTTGCAAAACTTTGTTTCATAAAATTATCTTTATTTTGTTTGTTGGGTGGCAGATATTAAAAAGCTGGCCATTGCCTCAATTCAGACACCTTTGAGGGGCTTTCCCAACTTCAGAGGTTCCTCAAGGGATCAACTGAGATATTTGTCAGGACTTGGATAGAGTTCAACTTCTTGCTCTGTCTGTCCTGCTTCACTCTTCTGCTCTCACTGGTCCTCATCTAGACAGCACTGCCCAATGAGTACACTTCCTACTTGTATATTTATCACAGAGTCTGTTTCCCAGGAAACCCACACTGCATTGTTATCAAGGTATGTTATTTAATGTATATAATATTTTACATTTTGCATGGAAAATATATTTAATTATCTTTGTGCTTGGACATAAAAATTAACTCATATTAAAAAAAGATAAAAGAAAAAATTAACTCATATTAAAAAAAGATAAAAGTATAATGATCCCAAGAAACAAATTAAAAGGGCAATACCAGTCACCTATCGCAACACCATCCCAGAAAACAGCAGACGATCAGGATTTTATTCATGAAAAGAATAAGAGCATTTCAATTAATTGGTGCTGCTAAAACGTGAAGCTTGAATTTTCAAATAGAATTAAAATAATATTCTGAGACATAGGAAGGAAAATTAGGAATAAATGGAGTTGAACTGAATAAAAAAATGAGTAAGAAGAGTTGTCAGGAACGGTTCTGAAATTCGTGGTTCTGCGTGGAGAATTTCAGCTGGATGTATTCTCAACTGAGAAAAGATCTGAAAGATTGATATTCTGGGGGCCATAAAGGTAGAAATCAAGGATATAGGCGTGTGAGATCTTCCTGAATAAACAAGGTGGAAGAACAGAAACCTGAAAATGATCAACGTGCAGTTGGTGACTGGGGAATATCTATGTGTGAAGAAGACTGAAACCGAGTCCCTGGAGAGGAAGGACAAAGAGAAAGAGCTGGTGGGGCTAGTCAAGACAATTCATACCAAAAAAGGACTTGGAAACCTTGTCAAAGCAATCAGTGACACACCGACAAGTTAGGACCAACAGTAACTGATCCTCTTTCACAGAGTTTTAGTAAATTGTGATAAGCCACATCACTAGTAAATGGCACTCATAATAGAATCTCTTTTTTTATTTTTTTTAAATTGTTTTTTACATATACATGTGTTTATTTGGTTTCCACTTTTTGCCTTCACAAAATCAAAAAGGCTTAAAATTTAATAACAATAACAATGTTTAAGATAAAGATTAGAAACAAAAACCTCATAAAGAACGAACGAAGATAAATACATTCAGAAAAGAAATTAGATGATTGCTGCAACAAAATATTGAGCAATAATAATAATAATAATGCAAAAAAGTCACATTCATATTGTCAACTAAGAGTATGTCTATGATAGAATGCTCTGATGCTGAATTTCAGTAGGGGGTTAACTTCTTATTATCAGTTAACTTCTTCTTATTATTTTTTTTCCAAAGTCTCAAAAAATAGACAACTAATATTTATAAATAAAAATAAAAGATAATTTCAAAAAACAGATCTTGCCAAATCTTATAGACAATAGAAAAAGAAGAAATATTTCAAAATCATTCTACTTCATCTGAATACACCTGATATTAAAATTGGAAAAAATATATTATATAAAGGGAAAGTACAAACATATTTCACTTATAAATGAGGATGCAATATCCTAAACAACATATTAACAAGTTGAATTAATAACTAATGTTTAAGTAATGTACTTTGGTCAAAATTAAATCCAATTTATGTAAGAATTAGTCTATTATTCTACTAGTATTCTACTATTCTAACAATCTAGTAATAGTCAAATAGTCTACTATTAACGTTAAGTAATGTAATTTGGTCAAAATTACATCCAATTTATGTAAGAATTTGTCTATTATTCTACTAGTATTCTACTATTCTAATAATCTAGTAATAGTCTAATAGTCTACTATTTTCTTTTCTTTTCTTTTCCTTTCCCTCACCCTCTCCCTCCTTCTCTGTCTGCAATTTCCTTCCCCCATATCCTACTGTGTCATTAATTGTCATTAATTGTCCTCATATCAAAGTAGAATACATAGGATTCATACTTCTCCATTCCTGTGATGCTTCACTAAAGATAATGTGTTCCACCTCCATCCAGGTTAGTAGAAATGCTGTAAAATCTCCATTTTTTAGATGGCTGAATAGTATTCCATGGTATACATGTGATAATAGCTTGCCAATACATTCCTGGGTTGAAGGGCATTTAGGTTGTTTCCACATTTTAGCGATTGTAAATTGATCTGTGATAAACAATCTAATACAAGTGTCTTTATAATAAAAGTTGTTTTTTTTTTTTCCTTCTGGTTAGATGTCCAGTAATGGAATTGCAGGATCAAATGGGAGGTCTAGGTTGAGTTCTTTGAGGGTTCTTCATACTTCCTTCCAAAAAGCTTGCATTAGTTTGCAGTCCCACCAGCAGTGTAAAAGTGTTCCTTTCTCTCCATATCTGTACCAGCATCTGCAGTTTTGAGATTTAGTAATATAGGCCATTCTCACAGGGTGAAATGATATCTCAGGGTGGTTTTAATTTGCATTTCTCTATTAATTAGGAATGATGAGCATTTTTTCATGTATTTTCTAGACATTCATCTGTCTTCTTTAGAGAAGCTTCTGTTCATCTCTCTTCCCCATTGATATATGGGATTTTTTTTGGGGGGGGGGGTTGTGGATGAATTTGAAGTTCTGTGTAGATCCTAGTTATTAAGCTTTTCTCTGATTCAAAATAGGAAACACCCTTTCCCATTGGGTAGGTTGTCTATTTTCTTTGGTTATTTGTTTCCTTGGCTGTACAGAAGCTTTTCAGTTTCATTAAATCCCATTTGTTTATTATTGCTGTTGTTGCAATTGCCATGGCAGTCTTCTTCATGAAGTCTTTCCCCAGGCCAATATCTTCCAGTGTTTTTTCTATTCTTTCTATGAGGATTTTTATCATTTCATGCCTTAAATTTAAGTCCTTTATCCATCTTGAATCAATTTTTGTGAGTGGAGAAAGGTGTGGGTCCAGTTTCAGTCTTTTACATGTGAATACAGTTCTCTCAGCACCATTTATTGAATAGAGAGTCTTTCCCCCAAGGGATGTTGTTTGGTTTATCAAAGATTAGGTGGTTGTAAGTTGTTAGTTTCATTTCCTGGTTTTTTATTCAATTCCAAATGTATATGTCTCTATTTTTGTGCCAGTACCATGCTGTCTTGACAAGTATGGCATTGCAGTACAGCCTAAAATCTGGTATGGTGATGCCCCTGGCTTTGTTTTTATTACTACGAATTGCCTTAGCTATACGGGCTTTTTTCTAGCTCCATACAAAATGCAAAATCATTTTTTCCAAGTCTTGAAAATAGGGTGTTGGTATTTTAATCGGGATGGCATTAAATTGGTAGATTACTCTGGGAAGTGCAGACATTATAACAATGTTGATTCTTCCCTGCCATGAGCATGTTATGTTCTTCCATCTGTTAAAGTCCTCTGAGATTTCCTTTCTTTGGATTTCATAATTTTCTTTATAGAAGTCCTTCACCTCTTTTGTTAGGTATATTTCTAAGTATTTCGTTTTATTTGGGACTATGGTGAAGGGAGTTGTGTCCTTAATTAACCTCTCATCTTGGCTGTTGTTGGCATATACAAAGGCAACTCACTTGTGGACATTGATTTTATAACCTGAGACATTACTTTATTTTTTTGATGACTTCATCAAAAGAGTCTCATGGTTGAGTCTTTAGGATTCTCTAAGTATAAGATCATATCATCAGCAAAAAGGGAGAATTTTGACCTCTTCTACCTCCTATTTGGATGATCTTTATTTTCTAGTCTTGTCCAATTGTATTGGCTAGAACTTCCAGCACTATGTTGAATAGTAATGGTGACAGAGGATAACCTTGTCTGGTTCTAGTTCTAAAAGGAAAAACTTTCAGTTTTAGTCTATTCAGTAAAATATTAGCTGTGGGTTTGTCATAGATAGCTGCGATTATTTTAAGAAATGTGCCACCTATGCCTATAATATTCAGTGTTCTAATTAGAAAAGGATGCTAGATTTTATTGAATGCTTTTTCTGCATCTATTGAGAGGATCATATAGTCTTTAGTTTTGCTTCTGTTGATACAGTGAATAACGTTTATAGACTTGTGTATATTAAACCAGCCTTGTATCCCTGGGATAAAACCTGCTTGGTCATGATGTATGACTTTTTTGATGATAAGCTGTAATGTATTGGCTAGGATTTTGTTGAGAAAATTTGCATCTATATTCATTAGTTAAATTGGTCTGAAATTCTCCTTTTTAGTTGAGTCTTTTCCTGGTTTTGGTATCAGGGTGATGTTTGCTTCATAGAACATGTTGGGGAAGATTCCTTCCTCCTCATTTTTTTTTGGAATAATTTCTGCAGTATGAGAATGAGTTCTTCTTTGAAGGTTTCATAGAATTCTGGTGTAAAGCCATGTAGACCAAGGTATTTTTGTTGGGAGTTTTTTTATTGTTTCTTTGATCTCTGTGCTTGAAGTTGGTCTGTTCAAGAGATCTGTTTCATCTGGGCTAAGTCAAGGGAGAGGGTGTGATTCCAAATATTGATCCATTTCCTTCACATTGTGAAATTTCTGGGCATAAAGTTTCTGGTAGTATTCAGAGATGATCTCTTGTATCTCTGTGGTATCAGTTGTTATTTTCCCTTTATCATTTCTGATTGAGGTTACTAGAGATTTTACTTTTCTATTTCTAGTTAGTCTGGCCAAAGGTTTATCTATTTTATTTATTTTTTTCAAAAAAACTAACTCTTTGTTTCATTAATTTTCTAACTTATTTTTTTGTTTTCAATTTAATTAATCTCTGATTTATTTTGGATATTTCTTTTCTTCTGCTGGGTTTAGGCTTACTTTGTTCTTCTTGTTCCAATTCCGTAAGTTGGCTTGTGATTTTGTTAATGCACTCTCTTTCTGTTTTTTTCATGCAGGCTTCTAAAGCAATTAATTTTCCTCTCAGGACTGCTTTTGCTGTATCCTGGAGGTTTTGGTAGCTTGTGTCTTCATTGTTATATTCAAGGAAATTAATAATATATATTTTTTTATTTCTTCCTGTACCCAACTATCATTCAGCATAAGGCTGTTTAACTTCCATGCCTTTGTGTGAGGTTGAACGTTTTTGTTGGAGTTGAGTTCCATCTTTAGTGCCTTGTGGTCTGAGAAGATGTAAGGTAAAATTTCAATTCTTTTGATTCTGTTGAGGTTTATTTTGCATCCTAGGATAGGATCAATTATGGAGAATGTTCAATGGGATGATGAAAAGAATGTATATTCTTTATCTTTGGGATGGAGTGTTCTATATGTGTCTATCAAGCACAGTTGTTCTAGGGTCTCATTTAAATCTCTATCTTTATTTAATTTTTGTTTAGAGGATCTGTCGAGCTCTGAGAGAGCGGTGTTAAAGTCCCCTGTTATAGGATGTCATATGGCTCAGACTAAGCAAGTCTATTTAAATAATCTGGGAGCATTTAAATTGGGTGCATAAATATTTAGAATTGAAATGTCTTCTTGTTGTAATTTTCCCTTGGCCAATATGAAGTGCCCATCATTGTCTTTTTTGACTTTAGTTGTTTTAAATCCACATGTATCTGAAAATAAGATTGCAACCCCTCTTTTCTTCTGAATTCCATTTTCCTGAAAATTTGACTTCCAACCCTTAACTCTGAGTTATAATTTGTCTTTTGATGTGAGGTGTGTTTCCTGCAGACAGCAAATAGACGACTTGTGTTTTTTAATCCAATCAGCCCATCTATGCCTCTTCAGTAGGGAATTCAAGCCATTGACCTTTATTAAGATAATTGATAAGTGTGGTAGCATTCTATTCAGCTTATTTTGTGAAAGTCCATTGCTTAGTTTTGTCTTTTGCATCATTGTGGTACTAGGGTCTGTCCTTTAGTTTCTGGGTATTTACTTTGCTCAAGGTCCATTGTGATGGTCAGTGTGTAGAACAGGTTGAAATATTTCCTTTAAAGCTGGTCTTGTGACAAATTTCCTCAATGTTTGCATATCAATAAAAGATTTGATCTCTCTGTCAATTTTAAAGCTTAGTTTAGTGGGATATAGAATTCTTGGCTGGAAATTGTTCTGTTTAAGTAAATTAAAGATAGATGAGGACCATTGAATTTTGGCTTGAAAAGTATTATTAGAGAAGTCTATGGTCACCCTGATAGATTTGCCCCTATAGGTCAGTTGGCACTTACTCCTCACAGCTTGCAAAATCTTTTCTTTTGTCTTGACTTTAGATAGTTTCACCACTATGTGCCTCAGAGAAGCTCTATTTGAGTTGAGGTGACCAGGGGACATACTCTGAAAGGAGTATGTCAGAATCTTTGGTAATATTTGGGAAATTTTCATTTATAATATTCTCTAGGATGGCTTCCATTCTTCTGGGGCATTCTTCTTCCCCTTCTGGGATACTTATAACTCCTATGTTTGAACGCTTCTTGTCTACCAGAAGCAGTTGCTCTGGGTGTGTCAGTGAGTGGTGACGGAATGTGAAGGCCTGGGACTTTACTGCACACTCCTGTAGACTTTATAAAACTGTCAACCGGGGCTGTGCTAAGAATAAAAAAAAAATATTCTTAATTTTACAATAACTACATCACTAGGTTATAGGAATTTTTCAGCTCCCTTATAATGTTTAGGGGGTCATTCTCATATATGTGATCTGTAATTGAGTAAACTGTTACATAACTGTATATATGTGTGACTTATATATGTATATATAGTGGGTATATAGATATGCACCCACACATATGCATATAGGTAACAGGTATATATATACATAAATATATATATATATATATATGTATATATGTAGCAGGTATAGATACATAATAAATATAGCAGGTCTGAGTGTGTGCCTGTGTGCACACACATATGTGTGTGAGTGTAGCAGGGGTTTTGTGCAAGAACCAAGAGTCTGGAACTGGTACAATGGCAATATTTTACCTGACAGTTATGCTATGTGAAAGCCTCAAGTTTCACACATTTCTGAGGCTCAAAGTGAAGACCCATTGGGCATTATTAGGGAATCATATCTACTTATTTCTAAACCCTCCATCTGATTGTGTGCTAAAATTTAATAAATATTAACTGATCTTTCTGCCTTCATAAAATACTGTTGAAATAACAAAATTCTACTTTCTGGTTCTGAAATGATGGTATTCTCCTGCAACTGTAAAAGTTTCCCTTAACCTCCAAAAAATAATTGGGTTAATCCAACTACCACAAGTGTGAAATTGAAGTGCTGCTTGCTAAGATTGAATTTAATATTGTCACATGTCATCTGAGAACTGCTTGTCTGATCATGTTGCCACTGGACAAAGTAAGCCCAACTACAAAAGATGAAAGAATGATTATTCCAATATTCATAGTTCATTGCCAAACCCTGAAGGAAATGGGGAAAAAAAAGAAGTTTTATCTTATGCGATTCTATCCGTTTCTCTAGGAAGTCATTTATCTGGTTACCACGTAAGAGAACAAAGATAATGAGAAAAATATTCCATTTTTCTCACCTATGATTTTGAATATGAAATTTTAATAAAATAGATTTTTGGTTCTTATTCTTTTTAAAGCCTCTGACATAAGAACATGAAATATTATAAACTTGTTTTATAAGATATATTTGTGAACCATAAAACCTTTATAAAATTGAAATTATTATCATCGTTAACTATGACTCTTCTTACCTTATTCACTAATGGTTGAAAAAATGACTAGAATTGAGAATTACTGCCAATAAATGGGGAGATTATATAAAAATAGCTTCATCCATTTATAAGTTAAGTAGGAGCAGGATGACTGGCGTCCCCGTGAGCTACTTGCAGCCTTTACGCCTGTTCTGCTACTGATTCATGAGGGGCTTTGTGAGTCCTTTGTCCTCTCTAGTTTTCCTCCTAGGCATAATGGGGGAGACCTATGGCTTTAAGGGCATGTGTGGCCCTCCAGATCCTCAAATGCAGCTCCTCCATTGAATCCAAACTTCACAGGACAAACATGTTATTAAGAGGATTTTTTCTAAAAACTTGGATCCAGTCAAAAGTCTGCACTGAAGGATTCAGAAGGCCACATGTGCCCTACAGCTGTGAGTTGAGCACTGGTGACTTTTTTTCTTGCATTACTTCAATGAAAGTACAATGAAAGCAAACTGACAAGTTCAGGAGGCTTTCAGAACATGAAGGAGAAAGGCTGCCAGCTTTTGAGAACCTCTTTTTGCTTTTAACTGAAAGCAAGTAGAGAAGCCTTGCTCTCAGCCCTGAGTGTCATAATATTATGTCAGGGTCATTAGAATGTCTGACAAGTCTGTTGATTAAAAGTGAGAATCATTAGCCATATTTGCTGTTATAGGATGAACAGTAGATTGAAAGTGAGGCACAAATTATCCCAAAAGGATGATTTGGCTCAGACAATATTAACAAAATTTCAAATTATATTAAGTATAGTCATTTGCAACAATTCACCTTTTTTTTTATTTAGCTTTATCTTAATTTTTATTTTATTTATTTATTTATTTATTTGAGACAGTCTCAAGCTGTTGCCCTGGGTAGAGTGCCATGGAGTAACAGCTCACAGCAACTTCAAACTCTTAACCAATTCTCTTGACTCAGCCTCCCAAGTAGCTGGGACTATAGGCACCTGCCACAGTGCCTGGCTATTTTGTTGTTGTTGTTGTCATTACAATTGGTATTGTTGTTTTAGCTGGCCCAGCTGGGTTCTAGTATACTGCCAGCCTAGGTGTATGTGGCCAGTGCCCTAATTACTCTCCATTCATAATGCTTTATAAAAAGCTGGATTTAGAATTCTGAAGAGATTGTCAACTAATATTTTGGAGGGCATTATTTAGAATTTGTTCTATGTAAGCCCAAATTCTTTGAAAAGGATTTGATAACCACTAGAATAGCTACCATTCGTTTTCTAAAATCTGTGTTACCTGGAAGTTCTGTGTGACCTTTGGAAAAGCTACACCCTCAAAAGATGTTCCTTCTAGTTTCCCAATAATTTTTAGAAGACATATTACCACACTTATGTAAAGGAGTTCTATTTCCTTAGGCCAAATTATTGTAAAACATGAAATAAGCAAATTCAATTATTCTTAAAAAAAAAAAGAAAGAAAGAAAAAGAAAGAAAAGTACAACCATCGTATCTTTGAGGGAATTAGCTCGCATAATTTCTTACCCATGGACTCACAGAAGACCTCATTTGAAATGGCTGGCAGGGGCCCCCAGACTCTGTTGAACTGCCATTGTACAGAAGGAGTCACTAAACCCGTATTTTGTCTGAGCAAGCCCGTTCAGTTTCTGTAATACTCTACCATTAAGTTTTTCATTCCACTATCCAGATACCTTTGTATATTTACCTTGCTCACCCTCTGCCTTCTGGAGTCAAAATAAACATGTCTGCATCTTCCTTATGACTATTTAGTGATAGTTAGAGTTTTATATTTTTCTGAGTATAACCAAAAACTCCTAACAGTAGACTTGTCCAAATAAGAGATTGTTTATCTCACAAAAAGTGAGGTATAATGGCAGGCTTCACATTAATTCAGTCCCTTGAAGTGTTAGAGCCAAAGCTCCCATCTTTTCCATATGGTCAGGACAGCCATCACTTTCCGTACTCCATCCGCAGGGAGGAGGCAGGCTCCCTTCCACTCCTCCACCTGTTCTTTTAAGGGTCTTTCTGAAAGTGCACCCCAGTGTTTGTCTCACTGGCCTTAGCTAACATCAATCTGATGAAGGAAATTTTGTACCTGGGCAAATTGCCATATACAATAAAATTGTGATTATGTCAGTGAAGAAGGAGGGGAACATCCATAAAGCAGGGAGACATCACCGGTCATATTAACTTCCCAGAATTTCCGTACAGCCAAAAGATCCCAACTACACTCCTGTTTTTCTGAACTAAAAGTAAATCAAGTTACTCTGAACATTCTTTTTGAGAGCCCTCATTATGAGCACCACCATCTCCCCAAAGTGAAGTGCCTTCCTAAACTATGACACAAGAACTGTACATAATACCGCAATTGTGGGTGGACATCCCCAAGACTGACTCTTGGCTTGCGTTACTGCTTCCGCTCAGGCAGCCTCAGACTGCTAACTACTGGACTCCATTTGAAAGTGCAACCAACCAAATTAGATGAAAATTTTCACGTGGAATGAATCAAAGCTAGGATTACGCATCCCATAAATATTTTTTGTCAAATTTATTGAGAAATAACTGATATAACAAGGCACACCATTTTAAATGTAAAATACATTTAGTTTGGCAAATATAAATAATTGTGCAACCACTGTCATAAACAAAATAAGGAATTTTTTCTTTCTTTCTTTTCTTTCTTTTTTTGAGACAGAGTCTTACTGTGTAGCCCTCCGTAGAGAGCTGTGGCATCACAGCTCACAGCAACCTCAACCTCAAACTTTTGGGCTTAAGTGATTCTCTTGCCTCAGCCTCCCATTTAATGGTGCCTGCCACAACACTCAGCTATTTTTTGATTGCAGTTGTTTAGCTGGCCCAGGCTGGGTTCAAACCCACCACCCTTGGTGTATGTGGCTGGTGCCATAACCACTGTGTTATGGGCACTGAGCCAATAAGAAACATTTTTATCACCCCAGAATTCTCTTATGCTCTTTCCTGTCACTCCACCACCAACTAATTTAACTATCCATCTAACTTGCATGAATGTGTATTTATTTTGTCCACTCTAGAACTCATATAAATGGAATTATGTAGTTGTATCTTCTTTTGTATCTGGCATCTTTAGTTCAGCATGGTTTAAAATTCATCTGTGTGTCATTACTTTGTTTCTGATTTTTGATGAGGACATCCCATTGTGTGCACACAGCAACCACAGTTGGCTAATCCACTCTCTTGTTGATTGACTTTGGACCATTTCCAATTTGGAGCTGTTATGAATCAACCCAATATGACTGTTCATTTACTAGCCTTTTTGTAAACATAGGTTTTCATTTCTCTTAGCAAATACTCAGAGGGGAATTGCTGGATCATATCATAAGTGTATGTTTAACTTAATAAGAAAACACCACTCTGTTTTCCAAAGTGGTTGTTCTGTGTTTGACTCCCACCAGTAGCAGGTAAGAGCCCCCTTGCTCTAAACTCTTGAAACACCTGTAATGTCAATCTTTATTTTAATGTTTTACTATGTGTGTATTTGACTCTGCTAATAGACTTAATTTTCAGTTCCTGATAATGAATGATTTTGACAGTCTTTTAATGTACTTATTGGCTATTTTATTATAGAAGGATCTAGTGCTATATTTTGTTCAGTATATATGTTTATAATTTTTCTTCTTACTAAATCAATCTTTATACATTTCAGATGCATGTAACTTGTCAGATATTTATGTTGAAAATTTCTTCTACCAATCTGCAGTGTAGACTTTGAATTCTTTACTATTTTGTTTAAAAAGTAAAAGTTTACATTTTTGATAAAGATCATTTATACATTTGTCTTTTATTGTTCATTTTTAAAAAATCTTACAGCTAAGATATTTCACAGTCCTGAAATATTTCTGTTTTTTCTTCTAAAAGTTGTAATGTTTAATTGTTTTACGTTAAAGGTTTATTTTTGTGCATGGTGTGAGGGAAAGACAAAGGTCATATTTTTTCCCATATAGACATTGAGTTTGTCAATAGGAATTGGCAAATATATATTTACTTTGGCACCATTGTTGATTATTGAATGTGTGAGTTTGTTTATTGTAGATTCATTACTCTGTTCCAGTGATCTGTTTGTCAGTTCTCACAGAAATGTAACTGTCCGGATTATAGTAGAGTTGCAGTTAGTCTTGAAATCAAGAAATATTAGTATTCTGGGTTTTCTCTTTCAAAATTACATTGGATCTTTAAGGACCTATAAGTTTCAATATAAATTTTAAAATAAACTTGTCAATCTCTATAAGATAGCATACTAGAATTCTGATTGGGATTGTGTTGAATGTAACAGAGCTCTTTGGGAATATTAGTGTTGTGTCTGCCAACTCATCAACCTGGGAAATCGCTTCATTTATTTGGATATTCTTTAATTCTTTTTTAGCACTGTGACGTGAAGCTCTGCTATTAAATATATACACAAATAAAGTTGTTCTTCTTGATAAATTGACTTCTTTATTGTTATAAAATGTCCTTTTTACCCCCCTACTAACTCTCTTGCCTTGAAGCTGACTTTGTCTGATCTGGATACGTCACAGCAGCTTCCTCCAACCTTTCGCCTTTGACATTTTAAGCAGGTTTTGTGTAGATAATACACAAGTACAATGGGTCCTGTTTCTCAGTCTACTCTGACATTTAACTTGTGTCTTATTCTTACTGACATTTAACCTAAACTTTCATGTCTGGCTTTCATTCACCATATTATGATTTCTTATTTTTCCCATTTGTACTTTGTTCCTCTTTTCCTCTTTTATTTTATTTGGTATTCATTTTACCTCCTCTGCTGGCATATTAGCTGTAGGTTCTTTTTCTGCCTTACCCTATGAGGTTGCTCTTTGGTTTACAATATGCATTTTTAAATCATTTCAGTCTACATTTAAGTAAAATTAGGCCACTTTATATAATGTGGAAACTTTAAAACAATACTCTTCCATTTCCCCCTGCCATCTTTTGTGCCATTTATAAAAGGTATAATTCAGCAACTGCTATAGACCAGATGACATATTGTAATTATTATAATACAGCCAAGTATCTTTTAAAGAAACTGGAAGAGTATAGGTACTTTGTATACACCCACTTTGTTATCAATGCTAACTTTTTTCATTCTTCTTCACATCCTTGAGTTTTAGTCTGGTAACTTGTTCCTTCAGTCTAAAGAACTTTAACATTGCCCATAGCACAAGTTTACTGGTGACTAATTCTGTTTTTTTCCCCATGAAAGTTGCTTTTTTATGTTAATTTTTTTTGTTTTTAATGTTAAAGGATGTTTTTACCACAGAATGTGTTCTTTTCTTAATTTTCTTTCAGCACATTTTTTTTTTCTTTTTTTGCAGTTTCTGGCCACGGCTGGGTTTGAACTTACCACCTCTGGCATATGGGGCCTGCACCCTACTCTTTGAGCCTCAGAGGAGGCCCCCTTTTTTCCGCTCTTTAATGAGGTTGTCCTGTTGACTTGTGTCTCATATTATTTCTGATAAATTGTCCTTATCTTTGTTGTGCTATATGGGGCATGTATCTTTTTCACTCAGGGTTCTTTTAAGAATTTAAAAGATTAGTTATTTATTGTTCATTGTAACCAATCTGATTGTGATATGGCTTGGTGTGGTCATATTGGGGTTTATGCTACCCAGTGCTCCTTAGGGTTTGTAGATTTGTGCACTATTATATTTTCATTGGTTCTGCACATTTTCCACCCATTATTATGCTCAAATATTTTTCTTCCTTCCCCAACCACTAGAAAGTCTGGGGCTACAATTTGTGCATGTTGGGTAGCTTGATGTGGTCCCACAGATTGCTGAGGTTTGGTTCTTCTATATAAACTTTTCTTTTTTTCTTTTTTTAATTTTACTATGCTTCAGCTTAGGTAGCTTCTATTATTATGAAGTTGAATTTACTGATCTCTTATGCGGTTTTTAATCTACTGTTAACCTCTCTCACTATGTGCTTCATGGTATCAGGAGGCTCATATGATCTTTTTAATAGTTTTTATTTCTCTGCTCAGTCTGTTCATCTCTTCTTAAAACCTTGAAGTTATTTAAAATAGTGGTTTTTATTAAAGTCTTTGCCTACTAATTTATTATCTCTCATTTGAAGATTTGTTTCTCCTAGTTATATGTTACATTTTTCTGTTTCCCCTTACTTCTACTATTTTTTGTTAGTTACTAAGCCATGTGAATGTTACATGGTCGCATATGTGGATTTTGTTTTATTTCTTCAGAGTTACGTTGTGCTTTGTTCTGGCAGGTGTTCCCTTAGTTACGAACCCAGCAGTCTTCTCAGTTTGCGCTCCTTGGTAGTGATTCCATACCTGGCCTTATTATGGAGCGGGTTTGGGCAGTAGGATTACATAACAGATTAGGTAACACATTAATTAACAGGCTGCCTGTATCACAGTTTCTTTTCCTGCATTTTCCCAGAATTCATCAGGAAAGCTCCACCCATGCTATGTTAATTACCTGGCAATGAGCCCTGGGTTGGTGAAAGGTCCCTAGAAACCCATACTGTGTATGTTCCCACAGGCAACATTTCCCACTGGCCATTTGGTTCCTAGCTACAATTCAATTCCCTCTCTCCAGCCTCAGCTACTTCCTTGATGCTAGTTCACCTGGGCCAGGCCTTTCATAGACTCCCCGAATTCTGGTATCTATCTTTTCAACTCAGCAGAACTGGAAAGTGTCTGTAGCCAGAAAGCTTGGACAATCGTAAGGCTTGCCTTTCTTCAGTTTTCAAAATATTTCATTGCCTGAAAACAATGGTTTTCCAGTTTTCTAGTTGTTTACAATAGGAAAACTAATCCTATAACTGTAACTCCATTGTGGCTAGAAGTGGATATCCTTTAGGCACTTTCTACATAGAAATTGACATTTAATCTTAGTAATTTTGACTTTATAGGTTGAAATCCATCTTTGCAAAAAGTCTACATTACTTTACATTTAATTATGTAATTAGTTAACTGTATTTTTTTCTACATATTTTTAAGAGTGCAGCTTGTTTCTAGCACTTGAGAACAGGCCCTTGGGTCAACAGTGGCCTGAGTGAATGCAAAAGTGAATGTCACTACTTTTGGGGATTAAGACTGAGAATTTCCTGGACATATTGCCTGCATACAAATTCTGGAACCACTGCTTTAATTAATTGCAGCCTTGGGCACGTTACTTAATCTGTCTGTACTTCTCTTTTCTTATCAGTAAAATGATCTTCCTTAATTACTTCCAGCTAGCTCATAGGCATGCGGTAAAGAATAGAGGAGTTAATATATATGCAAAGTGCTTAGAGAAGTATCTGCTGCGTACACTACACAGTTATAATTATTAATTGTGATCCAGATTGCAAACTCTCTTCATATTTTGACCTCTTGTCTACCTTTCTATTTTTGACTGAGTTTGCTTTTGTACATAACTCCTCTGGCTTCCAGTGACAGTTGTCCACAATTCATATCATAAGTCTCTCACCTTTGTGAATCCTCCTCAAAGTTTTGTCTGAGTAGATAACTCCTGTCATCAAGGCTGTGATCCAGACAGCTTTATATTTGTCATACAAATTATTATTATTATTTTTTTTTTTGAGACGGAGCCTCAAGCTATCCCCCTGGGTAGAGTGCCATGGCATCACAGCTCATAGCAACCTCCAACTCCTGGGCTCAAGCGAGTCTCCTGCCTCTGCCTCCCAAGTAGCTTGGACCACAGGCGTCCACCACAATGCCCGGCCATTTTTTGGTTGCAGCCATCATTGTTGTTTGGCGGGCCCGGGCTGGGGATTCGAACCTGCCACCTTAGGTGTATGTGGCTGGCGCCTTAGCCGATTGAGCCACAGGCGCTGAGCCCATCCAAATTATTGATTAATATATGTAATCAAAGTGTACCAGAAATTAAACTTCGTAGAATGCAACAATGAGCTAGCAGAGGGGTTGGTGGTAGATTGTATATCTTTACCAAGAAAATATTTCCAAATACCTGTGTCCACACCCTTTTTCTTCCCTCCACCACCATCTTCCATCTTCCCTATCTACTCCACAGGGTTGCCCTACGATCCTTTACTATATATGGAATTATGAGAATGTATCTCATTTTTAATGTTATGTCAAAAAAGGTTTCATTATGAAGAATGTGATAATACATTGTAATGCCTATTATAAATACTTTGATTTCATCTTATACTTTAGATCACATTAATAAAATATGATTTAGTGACTATTTTTTGTAAACTTTCTATACTTTTGGAAGTTGAATTAATTGTTTCTTACGCATTCTTTATTTTTTATTTTTTTGAGACAGAGTCTCAAGCTGTTCCCCTGGGTAGAGTGCTGTGGTATCATAGCTCATAGCAACCTCTAACTCTTGGGCTCAAGCAATCCTCTTGCCTCACTTTTTCTATTTTTAGTAGAGACGGGGTATAGTTTTTTTCTTAGGCTAATCTTGAACTCATGAGCTCAAGCAATCCACCTGCTAGGTCTCCCAGAGTGCCAGGATTATAGGTGCGAGCCATCATCCCTGGTATTCTTATGCATTTTTTATTTTGGTTATGAAGTTTTTTTTTCCAGGAAGTGATATAAATATTAATGTTTATTTGTATTTTCTATTCAAAATGATTATTTTAGTTCTATTTGACAATTCAGATTGTAATTGGAGAGGGAAAAACAGTGAAATGCAATATATTTTTCTTTCATATGAAAAAATTAATTATAAGTAAATTCAGCATTTTTCTAAAAATATTTTTTACACTGAATAATTTCTCACATGTGTATCTTTGTATTTGTTTTATGTCTCAAAATATTTGAGATGATCCATAATAATCTTATAAATAATGGAATTTATCTGTTTTTTGATAATATGTTTAAGTGTGTTCTTAATAAAAAATGTGTGTAAGTACATTTGTTTACTGAATGCCTATTAGGATAATATTTTAGAACTAAAATAAGTATAGATAGTGTTTTAATTTTTTAAGAGCTTAGAGAAGATATAAATAATATGGCTTAAATGACTAAATTAATTATTTTTTTGTCATGGAAGGTAACTGATTTATAGCATTAGATGTGGACAAGATGCAAAGAAGTGTGGAGTAAAAGTTTCTGTGTGACTGTGTCTTATTTCAAGTAACAAGGGCCAGCAGGTTGGGAGAGCCAGGGCAGCAGCAGGCCGTGGCTGAGCGGTCCTGACGGCTGAACTGTGAGGCTGCCTCTGAGTGTGATGAGACTGCTTTCTTTAAAGGATGGTCCTTGGTGCCCTAGTTTTCCTATTAACCCTCTTCCTACCACACCGCTCATCTGCCCTGCTCTTGGGCTAACTGCTGTGTCATGTCCTATCTTTAATAAAGTGTTGTAACCACTTTCAGAAGAAGCTTTTAATTTAGGATGTCAGTGCCACAGGAGGGGAGCACCTTAGAGGACTAAGGGACTCTTATATTTTTCCACTTTCCAGGATAAAAGCATGCTGTTTGGATAAGCACTAAAAACGGTTCAAGGAAAGAGTCCTAGCTAAAATTAGATAAATAAATGAAGCCAAACATGAAGAAAGCGTTTCAAAATGGTTCATGAAACAGTTGGCATGATTTCATACCTGCTTAAAAATTGAAGAGTTTGAAGGGTAAACTCTTGCCTGGTGGTCTGAGCAAAAATCCTTGTGCTTGTGAAATAAGCATTAGCCAACTGGTATCCTTCTGTTTGATACTTTTTAAAATGATGTTTTGAGAAAATGATGGAAATTCTTAAAGTCTGTGTACATCAAATTTAGAATATGTAACCATTTAATATAAAACTTTGCCATCTGTTCTTTATGGAATTCTGAAAAGACCAGTAGCTAAAGATACAATGACCTATGTTTGTAAGAAATTATCACTCTTACAGCCAGACATTTTGCAGTATTAAGAATGATTGATTTTAAAAGTTCTATTTTAAGGCCATAAATATGAATCAAATAGAACTATAATTGATTTATTCTTACTCGTCAGTGCATAACTTGATACAGTTTCTCACAGCAGATTTATATTTCTTTCTTTTTGTTTTTATTTTGGAATCTGTTTCCACTCTCTAAAATGGAGACTGGAAAAATATGTCCACTGTGTTGTTTTTGAAAACAAGTTTTATTCAAACATAACCAGGCCATTCATTTATTTATTGTTCATAGCTGCTTTCAGGGTCCAATGTGACAGAGACCACATGTCCTACAAAAATATTTCCCGTCTGGCCCTTTAAAGAAAGAATTTGCTGGTTTCTTTTTAAGCCACAAAACCATATCCTTTAAAGGTCAAATGTATCATATGCTGAAAGAATGGGTATTGTAAAATATCTGTTTTCAATATTTTTTACTTAGAAATTTTCCAAATGAAGAAGAAATTGAGTTTTGTGGATAATTTGTGGTATATTTAGAAAAACATTCTATAGCTTGAATGAAAAATGAAGTATTCTTTTTTCTTTATTTGAGAATCAGTAATATGTCAGGATAATAAGGATCCTAGAATTCATTCAATAAATTAACCATTTTAATTTTGTTTGATCTTATATTTACTAAACTTCTTTGGCCTCACCTTCTCCTGCCATAAAACACTTGTTAATATTTTTGCGGGATATCACTATTCTCCAGAAAGAGTATTCAAAGTGCCAGTCCTAAAATATGGACCTTGACAGCGCCAAGTGGTCAAAGCAGCTCACAGAATGGGATTCACAGAATCGTAGATTATGGGTTTAAAGGAGCCACACAATTTAATTCATCCGGTTTCCAATCCTAAAAAATGATTATAGGAAAATAAATTTCACAGTTCAAATATGCCAATCTCATTTTACCATATAGGAGATGGCTAATTACAATCACCTTAAAGTTTATTGAAAGGTTATTAGCAGATTATGTGTGTATGTTGCTGTCCCTTTTGGAGGTGAGAGACGTTGATAAATGCTGAAACATTTGTAGCTTGTCATACTGCCTTATACTGGTTAGTGGTATAATTAATTTTTGTAGGATATTTATGAGTTCCTAATTACCTCAAGATTACTTTAAAACTGAGCACTGAATATGCCTTCCACATGTTTTGTTGTTTTAGAGATTATATAAATTTAATTGCACAGAAATTCCAAGTAGATTTTTATTTTCCCTACAGGATAACACTTTCAAGTAAATGACTCGAATGCTTCTTATCACCGTTTGTGAATAAAATTAATTGAATTTAGAATGATGCTTTTAACACTGTTCTATGGAATAATTTTGAGAGTTGATATGCATATATTGACCAAAAAATTAATGAATTTTCTGGCCCCCGATGACTGTAAATTCAAAAAGACAAAGGACATGCTTCTTTTTGGTTTTTTTTTTTTTTGAGGCAGAGTCTCAAGCTGTCTCCCTAGGTAGAGTGCTGTGGCATCACAGCTTACAGCAATTCTCTTAGGTTTAAGTGATTCTCTTGTCTTGTTGGACCCAAAACGGGGTCCAGCCACGATAGTCGCCCCCAAGGAACAGTCACCAGACTCGGGTCAATGCAAAAGCAAGAGGCGAGTTTATTGCTGATGCGTCAGGGTCCCTCAGCCGCTCGGGAAGAAGGACCCCGACCCGCTGTTACAGGCTGCTTTTAACTTTAAAAACCACAAGCACAAGGGGGAGTAAGGGGGGAGGGCGAGCTGTTGAGGTTTGGTAGATGTGCAGAGAAGAAGGATGTGGGTATAGGTGTTGGTACTGAGTCTGTTTTGGAAAGTCCCCACCTCGCTGGGGAGCTGGAAAGTCCCTGGTATGAAGCCAGCTTCGGGGCAGAGGAAGGGGGGTTCTGACAAGGTG